>VUQI01026304.1:0-14849 GCA_015106735.1 Paratilapia polleni
TTGATTGTGCTTCCAAACCTAAATCACATGATTTATGTGAGTAATCTGCCTTGTCTCTGCCCAGTCCATATGTGGAGCTGGTGAATATTCTCCTGAGCTGCGGAGAGGAAGTGAAGGAGGCGCTGACACGTAGTGTCCGACTACAGTGTGAGCAGAACTGGGGGGCTCTCTGTGACAGCTTAAGCCTCTGCTCCTCCCTCGCCCCGTCTCCGGCCAGCACCCCCGTCGAACACCGCCGCCACCTCTTGCCTTCCCACCCTGAGCCAGAGCACCCTCGCCCACCGCGGCAAGGTGACAGGGACAAAGCTGGTAAGGCGAGCTTCAACTCTCACCCACGTAACCGCAGTCAGGGACCCCGCCGTCATAGTCCAGAAGCCGGAGCGGTGGCTGAGCAGGAAGACCCCAAGGCCACCGATATCCGGAGGTGAAAGCTCAGGAGACTGACCTTTGACCTCCTACACCATTTAAAAGCCACACTTGCAGACTTGTGCACCTCCACACAGCTACACACACACACATACACATTCACACACTTTTCAACACACACACACACAAATTCCCATAAAGACTGAGCAGAAGGAAACAAGCCCTGACCTTTCCTGTCCTTATTCCGCCCTCTCCAGTCATTCCAGCAGTCCCACATGGTAAATGTGCAGGGTAATCGTGGTGTAGCTTGTACTGTTATGCCAGACTGTAGGCCACATGTTTTTTTTAATTGAATAACAATTGTTATTATCATGACTATTTCAACTGTTAGAATTATTTTGGCTCTAATATAGCATTTCTCAAATCATACTTACTGTAAGATTTGATTATATTTGTATTATTTATTTTATTCTTTATGCAAAGTTGAAATATCAAAATGTACATAGAATATCTATATTTATATAAACATGTATAAATATAGTTACAATATGCAATACTGATATACTCTAGGTGACATAGTATATGGTGTGCTGTCTGTTGTTCTCTTCACAGTATTGCACCCATCACACATTGGTCTGTAGATATGTAACATACACCATTTGCTATTTCAAAGTGGGAATATGTATTATAACTATAGATACTTGATGATTAATACAAATTGTACAGGATTTAAGTCCAGTTCTGGCACATATGAATTGTAGTGCATGGCGGCCATTAAATGTGTGCATTCTTAAAGTGAAAATCCACTCAAAAGAGGATGCAAATGTAATGCTATGAATATGAACAGTTAATTCACACTTGTATGTATTGATAAGTCTCTCGCAAAGCTAGAAATAAGAGAGCGGAGACTCTTCTTCGATGTCATCCAACACTGCTCTCTGGGCAGCAGTGAATGGGAACTAATGCAGTTTTATGGACTCTATATGTTTCACAAGTATTAGATATATTCTATCATGTGTCTTACTTTAATGCAAGTATCACACCACTCTCATTCATTGTTAATAGAGCTCCAGAAACTGTGTCTTAGAGACGCTGCAGATCAGTGTCATGTGTTTAGTTTCAGGAGCCATTACTCATGGTCACGAGTAGTAGCTGAACTGTCAAATGTGTCTTCCGTGTAGCAAAGAGAGGATGTACAATTTCAAATGTAAAAATCACAAACATCAACGTGCCTAAAGTTGTTAATGTCCACAGTGACCACTTCTCTGTGATTTAAGTGAATGGATGATACTGTGTCATGGGGGAGATTTAATGTTAAAGCTATTTTACGATGGTGTTGAGCCACAAAAGTCTTGGATTTTGCACTTCAGGTGATTGCCGGTTTGTGTTGGACTGGTCCAGCTTGAGAAATGAGACCACATTAGCAGAGTAGTCACCCTCTAGCCAGAGGCTATTTCATTTAAACAGCCTGGATTTCCTATCACCGACAGCACCAAAAAGGCCTGCATCCCCACATGCTCCTTAGAACCAGATCGAGCCCCCTCTTTAGTCGAGCCATGCTGCCCTTCCTTGGTGTCCCAGTGGGTAGGAAAGAGGCTTGACAGAAACCCTCCAGATCTCTGGCCTCTATAAATTATTCCTTATTCCTCTCTGGTCCCATACCTAGGTCAGACATGAAGGCCTGTTATTCTACCCGTTAGAGCCGCAGGCAACACAGCGAGGACCCAGGAACTGGGTTAAGTCCACACACGGGGGCTCTGGCGCTGTTATTCTAAATGTTATATTTACAGAGGCCACCAGAGAATTCCTCTGGGTCACAGCCAAGAGCCAGCAACACAGGGAGGCAGAGACGAGTGGAGCAAGAAGGAGAGAGACAAGCCCAACGTCTTTTTTTTTTTCTTCTTTTTTTAATGTGATGATTCACTCTGTCTTTATTTCTCCTAGAACTCTTCTCTTCCTCCTTTAGTTCACAGACATGCAGACTCTTGACCATTTCAGGCCAGTCACATGCTTCATTTGTGGAAGTGCAGTTTATGAGCACATTTCACCACATACTGAGGAGTGCTTGGTGCAAAATGAAAATAAAACATGCTCAGATTTTGTGGCTCAGTTAAGGCTTTTTCACTTTGTTTTTCCTTTTCCTATATACTTAAGGAAAGATTTTTTTTCTCCCACTCATTTAGAGACTATCTTAAGTGAAACTTTCAGGCTTTTTTTTTATTATTCTTTTGTGGAAGTTGGGATTCCTGTGAGATCCCAGCATAAGACATAAGCTAATCCTATGAGAATGTACTGTATGTTTGTAACGTGACAATCTGTTAAGCTCTCTGTCATTAGGTTTGATATGGCTTTTTGTAATACTATAGTGGCTTGAATGGCTTTTTTTTTTTTTCTGTATGTGTTCAGAGGAAAATAAAAACTAACCAGGTTTCCTGTATTGTTAGTGCTCCATCACTACATTACTTGTTTTTCTCTGTTAAGCACAAAGACTGCTTTTACTGCTTCAAACTACAGGTAACTCACTTGTAAGACATTGGGCTTATGATCCTATAAATATCTATGGACTCCTTAAGTTAGATGTATCTTGTTCATTAAAATATTTTTGTCTGTATTTTGCACATGTCGTGTTTTTCAAGGTAGCTTTTATTAATATTAAAGTTGTATAAAATTGCAAACAGACACTGGAGGCAAAACATTTACCCAGCTCTAAGCAAGTTAGCAGAGAAGGCCTAGATGTCTCAGGTGTACACACAGGTTAAAAGACACCCTATTCTCATTTGACTTGCTGCCTCTTTTCTGACAGTGAAATACGGGCTGTGTTTAAAGTTTCAAGGACTGGAAATATCCTCCCCATTGAAAGGCCCCAAACATTTACGTCAGCAGCTCTGGATTGTATGCAATGCTGATGCTGGATTTAGGGTGTCACTTTTTATGAGATGTCCCCACAGTGTACATTGCCTCACCAAACATTTAGACAGTGCTCTGATTTGAAAGGTAGACTTCCACCTGTTATTTGAGGGCTCAAAGTCACTTTTAGGCCATATACAAAGGGGGTAGTCACACAAATCCCATGCTTAATTTTTTTCATTTGTCTTACATAAGGACAGGGGAGAAGGGCAGCTACATGCCATGTGATAACATACCATTTAGCTTCTTTAATATCAGCACCTCTGCAGTTCAGTGCGGTTCTGCTTTGCACATTGTGGACTGTGCTACATCCATCAGTTTGTAGTGACACTGATTAACCACTGGGTGGCGACATCTCTCTGCTTGTTGACAGAAAAGCAGACGGCGGAAGCAGGTGTTAGTATTTGATTTTTAAAAGTTGAGATTCTGGAGAGAAGTTACAAATTAAGAATAGGGACTTAATGTCAAGACATCTTTTTCTCTCTTCCTTCAGTATTTTAAGTAAATTACTAATCTGATTTTCTAATGTACATCTTATACACTGCAAATCTCAAAGCGTTACTTCTTTAGAAAGAGGAGTCACCATTTAGATGACAGCATCTTATATGTTAAAGCTCTGCATGTGTTGGCATTCATATCACACACATATAGAGATGGGTAACAACTGGTCTTCCAGTCTTCCATCCATCTATTAACCGCTTATCCAACTAAGGGTTGCAGGAGACAGACAACTGCACTCACTCTCACATCCACACCTACAGACAGGAACTTTCTTACTGTGCTGGCCAAAGCCATTCTTACAAAAGACCCTGTTTTGTGTTTTGATGATGCTGCTGGAGTGCACTCACTAACATGTTGGTCCACGAGCTCCCTTAGGTGCTTGATTGGATTGTGATCTGGTGACTGCAAAGACCATAGCAGAGGATTCACAGCATTTTCTTTACACTTATCAAACTCTTCACTGAACCCTGGTATCATTTGCATGACGGCATTATCGTCCTAGATGACACCACTCCCATAATGATGGGAATGTGTCATCATAGTATAAAGACTCATTCAAAAGATTTTTGTATTGATTTGCGGTGAGCACAAGTGTACAAGTGGACCCTTAGAAATACAGTGAATATATATATATATTTCTTATTTTTTATTGTATATTTATATGGTGTTTAAAACACTGTTGCCAGCATCAACTGTAAAGTGTGGTGAGAAACAGGATTAGAGTGTGTGAGAGAGATTATGCTGTGTCACACTCAGCTTTTTACAACAATACTTCAAGTCGGAGATGGATGACCTCCTAGCCAAACAATGGGCTGCCGGCTGGACCAGAAATTTCCCAGCTTTCGTGGTTGGTATGGCAACTGAGCTCTGTCAATATGGAGGCGACCATCACATCTGAGACAAGACTGAACAGAGGAGAGAGGCTGTGCCTCTGAGCAGCGAAACCTGAGATAGCTGGCTCCAGGCACTTTGCGAACGTCTGCCCTGTGTGCTCCAGTGTGAACTAATGAATAAATGACTGGGTGCCTGAGTTTCATGGATGAATCATTTAAGAACCATCTGGGGTGAAAGCGTGCACCCCACCTATATCTCCTGTTGGGTTTTAAAAAAGCAGATGTCCTATATTTACCCGAAGGTAGTACAAATACTTATGTGTGTGTTATAGTTATCAAATACTCAAGTCTAGCTTTTGAGCTGCATGAAACAAATGGAACCTCTGCAGCAAGGCCTACTTTCATTTGGAAATAATTCAATTCACTTTCAATTCAATGCAATTCACATCACCTAAATTTAATTCAGGTCAGTTTTATTTATATAACAGTAACAGTAACATCAGAACAACAGACATCTCAAGGCACTTAAAGTGAAGACCCTAAAAACATTTGTTGAAAAATCCTATAATCCACTATCAACAAGCACTTCATGACAGCTGGGGAAAAAAACAACAACTCCCTTTCAACAGAAAGAAACCTCCAGCATAACTAGCCTCAGGAAGGGTGGCCATTGGCCTCGACTTTGAAAGCCAAGAGAGAAAAGAGGAGCACAGAAAGACAATAAACAGTTTAACAATAAACACTCAGCAGGTTGGTGGGGGCCAGAACAGGAACATGTAGCAGTGAAAGCCAGAGATACCTGCAAAAAGTCACAGGGAGACAAAGGACAGAGAGGACAAGGCACAAACTACCAGAGAGAAGACACACAGGTAATGACTTGTTATAATGACATACAAAGGGTGAAAGTAAAGAGAGTGGGGGAGATGTGAACAGTGCATCATGTGAGGCCATTGCAGCCTGAGCCTATAGTAGCATAACAAGGGGATGGTTCAGAGTCATCTGAGCTAGCTCTGTCTTTAAGGAAAGTTTGAAGTCTAAACTTGAAAGCAGAGAGGGTGCCTGGCTCCAAAACACAAACTGGGAGCTGGTTGCACAGGAGAGGAGCCTGATAGCTCCACCTCTTATTATACTTTTAATACAGAGCATGTTGCTCTCCGGAAAGAAAATGATAACATTTACATTGCTTGAGTTCTTGCTGGCCCTAATTGCTTAGCAGATGGTAGCAGAAAATGTGGAACACACAATAAAACACACAAATATATCTGCAAGGGAGCTTTTGGTAGATACTGCAAGAGAATATTAAACCAGTAACACCTGGATCAACTGTCTTTTACTTTTAACAAGAAGCCAGAAGCTCAAGACACACTGCAGTGTTGTTAAACCAACCCAACAGGCCCTGCAGGACATGGGAGTGAAAGAGTGATGTGTGCTACTGCTGCTACAGGTTACAGATGAAGGGTGGGTCTGCCTTGGGGGTTTGGAACACTGTGTTAAGAAGACAAACTGAACAAGCAAACATTAAATTACAATGTGGTTGGGAAGGAAATTAACATGAAGTAGCTTCTCGGCTACTTTTGCTTGTTCGGGTACAATCAAAAACCATTAAGTTTCTGAAAACAAGTACCAGTAAGATTTTATTAGTAGCCTAATAAAACCACTGCTGAGTTGCTGTGTGCTCTTAAAAAGAGTAGGTTTAGCCTAAACAAAAGTAATATTACTCCCACTAGAGTAATGCATACGCTGTGGTAGCAAGTGTACTCCTTTTGAGCAGGATAATCTTTCATCTCCCGTCAATGACCATGAAGTTGTTAATGAATCAGCTTCACCCAAGGGAATCAAGCACCTATGTTATGTTTTGGCTTGCAGGAAGATAACAGATGAAGAAGGCAATATTCATGTGTAAAAATGAAATCTGTGTTCTAGTAAGTGAAGGTATGATACGATGATATAATCAGAGCACAAAACCGATCTGACCAAAGTAAAATTAATGAAGCTCTCAAGCTCGATTATGTTCTAAAAATAGCAGCAGCTTATTTTAATGAGATTGCTATGCAGAACTATGCTGTGGATGGGGGTTGTAGCAGTTCAACAAAATCCATCCATCCATCTATCTATCTATCTATCTACCTATCTATCTAATGCTACTGAAGTCTGCTGCTTTTCAGAACCAGTATAATACACCAGCCTATAGAGGAAAAACAATTTGCTTAGCCAAATTCACTCATCTGCATTTGAAAAAAGTGGTTGCAAATGCTAGACTTGACTTTAAAAGTCTTGAAATTCACTGAATGAATACATTCTTACTAAAATGCATCTTTTACTAGTTAATGGTGGTTTAGACAAAAAAAAAAAAAAAAAGATAATTTCCCTAATATATAATATTTCCCCCCATAATAACTCCTCCCATTAATTTCAAGACATCCTTATTTGGGACGAGAACGTCTTGGATGCATCTGCCATTCATTGAAAAGGACTATGGTGGGCGTTTCCTCGCAGCAATTATCCAATCAAATAATAGATCTGAGGTACAGTAGCCGGGGCTTTGGGGGGAAATCCTGACACACAGTGGCTGGCTGCTGGAGGCGGAGGCGGGGCTTGTAGACGGAAGTGTCTCCCGACTGGCCTAGCTGTCATCTAGAAGAGAGAGGAGACCATTTACACCGGCTGCATAGGAAATGCAGAAAAAGGAAAAACGCTAAAATATGGCAACATCTAAACGATAAGGTCATGACGCCGAACTGAAGGTAGCTATGCCCGACATGTCACCACACACACGTCTGTCATTACTTGGAGCAGATGTCGAAATTGCGTCACGGTATTTCGGATGTAAAAATGATGACAAGGATTGGTAGACTGTGTGACATTGAACATACAGGACACGAAACAGACGAGGTCGTTTAAAGAGCCATACACCGGCTTTAACGTGTCATGTCCTGAAAAATTCAGCCGTTTATAACGCTGACGAAAATTCGAGGGAGGTTGTAGCGACTGAACTGGTTTATTGCTTTCTGGCTGGTATGCAAGTATGCTACAACGTCTCTGCGGTAATCGGCTATTATCCTAGCCTAGCGGCTTGGTGAAGGGAACTACCCTAGATTCAGAACAGACTGGAGACGTCATCAACATTTTCCTGTATTTAAATGGTTGCGTATGAGGAGGTCATTGCTGGAAAAGGAAGATTATTCGGTAGGAGTTCATGGTGTAAACCACCACGACTCGTAAGCGTTCACGGTTAGCCTGTGATGCATAAACGTACTTTAAAACTGACTGCTTGGTTCTGCATGATTAATGGGGCACATGGAGCAGCTGTTAGCTTGCTGCTAGCTGCGTAACGACCTTTTGGAGACGTCAGCTTCACAAGCTTAGACTGTTAGCTGCCTGCGCTTGTTTTCCGTGGTTGCCTTCCTGCTTTAGTGTTATATTTCATCCAGGTCTCCCATGGCCAAGCGAGTCAATGATTTAATCTCACTGATTGCATCACAAGACCAGGCAGGGTGCAGCCCAAGCACATCCACTGCGTTGGCAAGGCTTGTATGTGTTGTTTTGTTGTTGTTGTTTTTTCTTTTCTAGGTGCCAGCTCAATTTGAGGTGTAACAGCCTTATGAATTTTTGTCATCCACTTCCTCCCTCTTCTCCCTGCCTCTCCTCAACCCACATTTTAGGATAAAGAAGACGGTGTAAGCCAAAAGTAAGCTTAAGATATACTTGGTGTCCTAAATGGGGGACTACGGGTTTGGAGTTCTGGTGAAGAACGGCAGTGGCAACAAATCTGCTTTCCCTGTAAGGATCCCTCCTCACCTGCAACCCCAGCACTCTCACCACCCTTCCAACCCCCCCAGCCCCCCTTCCTTTGTAAACAACACCTGCTCCACCAATGGGGGCAGTGCTTGGCTGTTCCCTGCTGTAACCCCACACAGTAACATGCAAGATGAGATTCTGGAGTCAGACAAGTCCAAGGCCTTGGACCTCCAGGACATGCAGGAGAAATCTCAGGTCCAGGCCCAGCCCCAGGCCCTGTCTCCAGGCCAGCAGGAGGCTGGGGGAGGCCTAGGAGAGCTTGAGGGAGCTTTACCTGAAGATGGTTCATTGGAGAAGGGTACTTTGGAGAGTAGTGCTGGGAAGGAGAAGCTTAGGATGGAGTCGCCGGTGCTAAGCGGCTTTGACTACCAGGACAGCCTGGGGATGGGTACAAGCTGTGCACAATCCACTTCTTCTTCATCTTCACTGACCAGCTTCAACAACTGGTCCCCTGCTGTCCCATCCACCCAGTCTCCTGTGGTCGGGGAAGACGTCGGGGGCTTCTTTGGTCCCGCTGGCTCCAGCGCCAATGGACCACCTCTGCTGTTCCAGAACTTCTCCCACCATGCTGGCCCTGGCTTTGGAGCAGGAGGTAGTTTCTCCCCACAGATTGGACCAGTCTCCCAGCACCACCCTCCCACACCTCACCCCCAGCACTACCACCCCCACGGACAGGGGGTTCCACAGCAGCACCGGCGCTCCCCAGCTAGCCCTCATCAACCCCAGCCTTCCTTCCCTCCACATCCCCATCGCACTGGACCATTTACGCAGCTGCCCCACCTTGCTCCTGCCCAGAGCAAACCTCCTTCACCTTGGGGAAGCTACCAGAGCCCCTCCACTCCCACATCCACCTCTTGGAGCCCAGGTGGGTATGGCGGCTGGGGAGGCACACAGGGGGTTCGGGAATACCGACGGGGTGTAGGTGGAGGAATGACGGGCCTCAACTCCATCTCGCCGCTGAAGAAGTCCTTCCCCAACAACCAGGTAGATGGGCTCGTCATGACTCATCTCAAGCTGTGAATATTCATAGCAGATCTTTGCATTTGCTGATATGAAAGAGACTTGTCTGAAAATGATCAATCTTTTCTCCAGGTTCCTTTGCAAAAGTTCCCTAGAAATAGCTCTGGCATCAATCACAAGGGCTGGATGGAGGACAGTATGAGCCGCAATGACAGCGTTTATCCTTTCCAGGTAAGCATACAGGAAGATAACACTCGGGCTATTGTTAAAGGAACTGGTAGATATCTCAAACGAATAAGTTCAGTAGGTTTCATGAAAAATAACTAATAGACTTGAACTGTGGTCTGATATGATTGCATATGTGCTTTGTGTATTTTTCATGGACAAATTAAGTTATGTAATCTTGTTAAACTTGTTCAACTGTACCAAATGTAACAAATAAGCCATTGAGCAAAATGGGAGACCTGACAGTCAAGCCATCTAAACGGATGACTTGAAACTTACTGTGCGCTTATGTCTGAGATCTTATCTAGATCATTTGGTTAAAAGAGAGCAGTCTCGTCATCTGGTTGATCACATTCCTCCTGTCCTGATTTGAGAAGTCTCATGCTCCGCTGCAACATTGAATGCTCTCAAAGCTATTATACACAGTGATGCACCCTTACTTATGTATTATTTATCACCTGTTATGTATGTCTCACAGATTTTATTTGTTTTTGTAATTGTTTGAAATCTAACTCTCCTCACTGGTAATTAGAATTTATATTGATTTTAATGTGGCAGAGTAGAAGGTTGCATTTTTTATATATTTTTTTTTTTGGCCACTTTTATGTAGTACATCTTCCTGTCTGATACTATCAGATTCAGTGGAAAGATATGACTTCATTGCACGGGTGTGCAGATGATTTTAGTAACATACTTTAGTCTCCATTTTCTGTTTACATTGCTTTGTGCTGAACATCACCATGGGGAAGGTGCCCCCCCCCCCCCTTTTATTAGTTATTAGCATCATAGGAAACTATGTCAGGGATCTTGTAGTTTATACTACTTTAGATGGTGATGTGGGAAGTGAGGAAGCTAATTGTTGTCTTTCTCTCTTTTAGCAGGAGAGAACACGGTCCTTTGATGGTTTCAGTATGCACTCTCTGGAGAACTCTCTGATTGACATTATGAGGGCTGAGCAGGATTCCTTAAAAGGTTGGTTCCCACACTAACAATAGTGAGGAGCAGATAGATTTTCTCACAGCAAGCTGTAGATACATGTATTCAGCAGTGTTTATCATTGCGTAGGTTTTTTTCAATAATTTGACAATTACGTTGCCAGCAGGACTTAAGTAGCAAAATGCATGTGTATGCATATGTAATTAAATATGTTATGTTCCAATGTTTCTCTTGCAGCAGTGTACTTGGATGTTAATGGCACCACGCAACCATATTAATGAGCTTTACTAAATTTTAATTGACTGCAGAGATATTGTTATATTAGTAGATCTGGATGTCATTCCATGTTTTCCACTATGGGTGCAGATATGATTTCCTAGTCTTTGGTTGCAGTCAAATGGTCCAAAAAAAATTAATTAGGTCATGTCTTTTCCTGAACACTTTCAATCAACCTTGTTGGAAAACAACATGAGGTCAAGGAAGGATGTGAAGGAAAATTCTTAAGGACAACCGCTGTGCCAAGATAATCAGACCTCAATGTTGTTGACGTTTCTCTGCTATAGTGACACTTGTATTCCTAAGAAGATGGACTAGAAAAAAGCAAATCTGAAGATACTTATGCATTACTGTATCATTTCATTCAGGTTGCAGTTAGGTGGACAACCCAGTGTTTAAGATTTGGGCTCAAACGTGGAGCCACTGATGTCAGTGGCTATGGGAGGGCCTGCTGCAAGAAATTTAACAGTGATTTGCAGCTGCTGATTTCTGTCCACCATGATTTTTCTATCCACTGAAATTACCCCAGCTTCTGCTACGTAATGTTGGGTTCTGCGGCCTAACGAAAAGCGGGTTGGTGCACCAAAGCAGAACTGGCTCAACACCAGCGCCATGTCAGTGGAAAAGAGATGGCTGTTAATGGTTACTCACCCTCTTGACAACATACCCAATTCAAATTGGGTTAAGCTACAGCCTAAACTTAGTTTTAATCATTTAAATACAGCTAAAAATCTATATTTACTGTGCACTTTTCTAAACACACCTTAAAGTGCTAACTAATGTAATGTTCATAGTTTTCCTTTTGGTTCAGCATATTGCTAAAGGTTTAAAACATAAGCAAATGAGAAGGTTAGAGAAAGAAAGAGAAACCGTAATTTACATGACTACCTACTTCCCATGTCAATCATGTTCATCGTGTGTTTTTGTGAGCAGTCAGATGGTGTGTTTATTTCAGCTGCTTTTTTTTCCAGTTAGGAGCCGTCCTAAGCAGAAAAGACTGTTTGACTGCAACCTTAGTAATGACAGCAAAATAATTTTATGGCTGCAAATTTGCTGGCTCTTAAATTAACTTAGAAGAGAAGTGGGAGTCTCACCACTTGGCAGCCATCTTGGTTAATGCCCATGAGCAGTTATTGTGGGTTCAGAAGACAGGCCCAGACTAAGTGAATGAGGAGACAACCATAAATGGTCACGGGACACAGAAACTACATGTATAGAATCAAAAGTCAAATCTGATTCAATAACCACTTGGTGATTTTGTCCAAACATGTATTAAAATCTTACCAACTACATCGTGAATGAGGCCAACGCACACTCCAGTAACACTCCAGTCTGACACTGCAGAATATTTCTTATTTTCCATTAAGTTATGAAACCAGTCACGTGGAGCCTGTTTGATCTTGAAACAAACTCCCTTATTAATAAGACATCTCACTTTTTGTCACAGTCAGTCAGAAAGGAACTATCTGCTGATGCTAATTTGAGTGAGCGGATGCACGTACCTTCTTTTTGTTTTTTTTAAGCTTATCTTTGATCTTTTATACGGTCATGATGCCATTTGTAATAATGCTGTTTTCCTTCACTTAATTTTGAAACCAACTTTCTCTGTAATCAAAAAGGTAATCCTGTGATAATTTACATAGAAGCAATGCAAAAAAGCGTTTAAACCCACATTCTTGGGCTTATTTCAGTATTTTCATGCATATAAAAATGCACATTTAATTTACATCTTTTTTTTTTTTTAAACTACTAACAGCCTGAATTACATTTGAGGTCCTTTCTAATTTGTCTGTCAAATGCTGTTATTTTCCTTTTCCTACACATGAAGAGCAGACTATATTACCCCCACATCATTTCAGCATAAAGTCAGTGGGTTGGGGTGCTATTTAGTTGTGAGAAAGAGGAATTAATTGAGTTACTACTCCAATTGGGAACTCTTTTATGGCTTTGTTTTGTGAAGCCTCTCCTGTTATTGTCATTCAGGACGTTATAGGGCGCCAGGGCAGAGACTGGCCTCTATGATATGAATGATATGTAAATGATATGCAAACAAAAACGCAGTACTTCAGCTGAAGTCAGGACATTATTGTCTGCCATATTAACATAAAATGTGACTGTTTCTTAAACTGAAAGCCAGGATCCAGTACTGTGATAGCCATTTGTAAATAGTTGATAGAAATTGACTTAATTTCTGTATTTATCATGTGTTGTTTTCTAAAAGCCATTTAAGAGTGTTTTATTTTGTTTTACATGCAGCGAGAAGTTATGGCAGAAGACGAGGTAAAGCTTGTCAATGTGTCTTGATTTCTTTGTTATTTAGAGAGCATAAATTGCCTCTGACATGATCACTTTGTTGCTTTGCCTCTGTGTTTGTCTGCTTGATTTTTGTCAGTGCCACTGATTATTCTGTCTTCGTTGTTTGAGACCCCTTTTCTGCAGGGAATAGAGGTCTTTGCACGTTATCCACCAGGAACTAGCATTAATAGTAAATAAATTTTACTGTGACATCAGAAATGGCTGCTTTTCTGTTTCTTGACGTTATCTCATTTATTTGCATTCTGTCAAATCCCCTGCTTCTTGACAAATTAGAAGAAGTCTTGATAACATCAGTAGTCCGGAGTCGACATGTGTGAACTACATACTTCTCTCCATCATCAGGCCATTCGTCTTTGTTCCCCATGGAGGATGAGCGCTCTTTTGGAGAGGATGAGTCAGGTGACCAAGGGCTTGCTGGCCTTGGTTCAGCCCACTGTTTCCCCCACCTTAATGGTGAACGTGTGGAGCGATATTCTCGCAAGGTGTTTGTTGGAGGGCTGCCCCCGGACATAGATGAAGGTGAAGACATGTTAAAGCTAAAAGGGATACTTCATTAATTGCAGTTTACAATGAGAATTGATTTCATGTATTTAATGCTGTATTTCTACACTAGTTATACATCATCCACATGGTCTTTCAGCTACTGTAACAGTGGTATGCTTTGGTGATCTGCAGTGCCATTTTAAATGGATTTGCTGATGCACCAATTGACTAATTGAGTTCCCTTTTTCAGATGAAATCACTGCCAGTTTCCGTCGATTTGGTCATCTTTTTGTGGATTGGCCCCACAAGGCAGAGAGCAAGTCCTATTTTCCACCAAAAGGTAGGTCAAACTAGTTTAATATTATATTTTGTGACAGCATGTTATGACTTATTAAAAAAAAAAAAAAAAAAAAAAAAAAAAAAAAAAAAAAAAAAAAAAAAAAAAAAAAAAAAAAAAAAAAAAAAAACAAAAAATAAAAAAAAAAAAAAAAAAAAAAAAAAAAAAAAAAAAGCGAAACACCTCATTGGTCGTTTGCTTTCCGTTTCTGACTCGGGACCTTGCATGTTTGGGGAATGCCAAAAAGATACAGTTAAGTTAAAAACACATCTATTTTTATCCTGGTGTGAGTTTTAACCCCCAGCTACTATCACAAGAGATTTCTGAGGCAACAAAGCCTCAGACATTACATATTATAATTGCTGGGTTTTTGCTGCAGCTTTTATAGATGAACGCATATGCTGTTTATACTTCCATGAGTGAATACATCTTCAGCATGAGTGAGCAGAGCAGTCAGAGTGTGACCGGTTATCAAATGTGACTGTGCTCTACATGGGCAGTGAAGCTCTGAGCTGAGCTTTGGAAGTAGCTGCAGTGCCACAGTCTGCAACATCACTACAATCTGATACGGATCAATACCCTCACAGGGTGACTGATATTTGGACAATATCAGGGGGATAAAACCTGCTTTGTACCCTCTTCCTCCATCTGTTTGTTCCAACAACTGTAAAATGACTAAGTCCAAACAATGACTCAATCATTTTATTGCATTCAGCCTGGCATCTCTATAAAAGAGGGAAGTTAGAAATCACAGCTGCCGTTTTATCTGCTCTTTGGCATTGAATAAGCATGAGATGCTGCTTAGTGAAAAGACAAGTTTAAAGTAAAAAGGAAGTGTCAAACGCTTGATCAGGACTTATCAAGATTTTTTTTTTTTTTTTTTTTTTTTTTTTAAAAATTTTAACTCCGTT
>VUQI01026304.1:18933-31391 GCA_015106735.1 Paratilapia polleni
CACACACACACACACACCTGGACAAACACACAGAGACACACCAAGACACACAGTCACACACACACACACAGACACACCAAGACACACAGTCACAAACACACACATGCACAGTCACACAGTCACACTCACAGAGTCTCACACACACAAACACACAGACACACCAAGACACACAGTCACAAACACACACACACACACACACACACAGTCAGACACACACACATACACACACACACACACACCAACACACACACACACACACACACACACACACACACAGTCACACACACACACACAGTCACACAGTCACACACACACACACACACACGCACACAGACACACACACACACTCAAACACAGACTCACACCCATAAAGACACACAGTCAAACACACACACACACACACACACCCCTCATCTCTAAACCAGTACCCAAACCAGGAACTCCTCAATCAGGGAGCAATGAAATGGAATGATATGGGGTACAGTGGGTGGCTGCATCCCCCCACCTCCATGCTTGTCCCACCAAAGTACCCCCTCAACCTTCCAAACCAGTACTCAGCAGAAGGTTTGAGGAGGGAGGGAGGCCAACAGTAAGTGTCACTCTGCTGTAACTGCATGATAAGCTGCAGGTGCAACGAAAAATGACATCTGCATCCATGTGGAAAGTGTTCCAACAAAACTGTCTTGGAGAGAGAGCAAACTTCAAGAAAGCAAAAAGCAGAACAAATTATGTCATCGGATTGGAGGTCCAGATGTTGGACTGACACAGCTGTTTCAAGTAGCTTTGTTTTAATGACTACAGTGTTTGACTGAGAATCAAACCAGGCAGGCTGACTTACAGATTGCCGAATTACCCTACCATCCATATATTGTCTAATTCTGGGAACATACTGTGCAAGATATCACAACATGCTCCAAGTGATTCTTTGTGTTGCTCAAGATACAATGACATTTTTTAGAACCGAGATGCAATTTGGGAAAATTATTTGACTGTTACAGGAAGGATAATGGCAACAACTGACCGATTAGGTCACAGACGGAGCACTGAAAACCTTGATTTGTGACATCTAGGCCAGGCTTGAGAGGATTTCAGTCTTCTAAACCATGGTTTGGAAATATCCTCGGGGCTACAAAGCAAAATAACCATAAGCAGTGGAAAACACGACGACATTTAGAGTTCTAAAGATCCAGAATGGCTCTGCTTCTTTTCAATGTGGAGGCGTTTGTGAAGAGTCACACTCAACAACACAGGACAAAGGGCAAATCTTTGGCTCTGGACGCCAGTGGTGTGCATCTGGGGCTCCAGCAGAGCCTGAGAGCGTAACTCCCTGCAGGGACCAAAGGCACCCACACACACAGTCAAATGTCAAGCACAGAGGAGGGCGAGAGAGTTGAAGTCAAAAATGGGGAGGCGAAGACAAAGCATGTTTTACTATGGTGAACTTTGGTGTGGCACACTGGAAAGGGCAGCGTTCAACTCTGTGACACCGAACACTACCACGCACATTCCTCTACGGTCGTCGGGGGAAAAAAAAAAAAAAATGCCCGGTCTGTTCACCCCTTTTGAACGGTTTCTCCATCCAATTAAATGTACATTTCCGATAACACCATCTCTACGGTTGGGGCAAAGCTTAAAGTTAGTTACAATTTGGGTTAACAGAGATAACTGGTTGGGGTTAGGGTAAGGCTGGGGTCAAGTTAAGCAATCTTGGACTAGTTGAGGTTGATGATGAGGTATGGTTCATATTTGGATAAGAGGAAAACGGTAGGGAACACCAGCACTCTTCAATCCATCTGTAATGTGTCTACGTCACCTTTCTGCTTCTGTCAACAGGATTTTGTACCCAGAAGACTTGGCAATTTTTGCAATTAGGCTCTCAGAATTGTTTTGGGGCAAATATGTAGCAAAGCCTCTTTGTGGATCAACCAATATTTTCTATAGCTGTACTGCATGCGTGATTTTTGGTATTTCTTGGGCATTTACAACTTTCAAACAACCCCAATTCTCCTATAACAGTGCTCAAACATTAGCTGTTGTTCAGGAGCATATACTAGCCATTTCTAAAGCCACGATAGGATTAACTAAGTAAACGAGGCACAAAAACTCCGCAAACAAAACACCCTAGTCAGGTTTGATGGTGTAACCTGTATTTCTTGCTGTGAGTCAAAAACTTTGTTTCAGGAAAAATGCAGATTCTAGATTTTACATCTAAAGGGCCACTGTAGTGTTTTGTGTATAAGCAGTTTCAAACAATGTGTAATATTCAGATTATTTAATGATTCAACAAAATGTATCAAATCTATGCAAATTGATACAACAAATTAAGAGAACCTTTCCTATAAAAAGGGCCTATTTTCTCCTCATAATCCTCAAACAATCCACGTCCTGACAGGAGAAGGTGCTAAACAAATTAAACGAGTTGTTTTTATCTGGGTACAAATGAGAAGTGTAATAGACTGAGTATATTAAAGTAAAGATTCCTAGCCAGAGCTTGCCTGTAGCATGAACTAAACATAGATGCTATCTGTGTGTACGTTTTGTTGAGGGTGGGGGTGAGGCATCTGCCCGCATGTTGCCCACGCAGATCGCCTCTCTCCAGTCGCAGCCAGTAATCATTTAAGCGGATCAACGCTATTCCAGACAGCACAGCGTATCCACCTCCACGACGCTCCGTCACCACAACACACACAGCACGTGGCGCACACATGCTGCCTGCAGCGCTCCGGCGATTCATGCGAGCACCCGTGCATAAGTGCAAAAAAAAGAAATGAGAACACATTACGTAATGAGTTAAAAGTAGAATGTTCAGGAGGTGATGTCCTTTTGATTTTTCACTAGATGACATTGTGTACATGAGTAAACATGGGTAAAAAAAAAATAATAAAGGCAAAGTTAGCCATGTGAAGTTTTAAAGTCCTCAAGGGATCTCTGAGGCGTAGAAAAACTAAGTCTATGAATGCTGGAGAAATAAGTCTACACATAAATCCCTAACACATAAAAGTATGTGTTAGGGATGGCATGTGTTTTATACGCAGCTTTTGTTCCTCTACTATGTTGGCATATCTAACCAGTAGGTGTAAGGTGTGATCCATGGAGATTTTCAAATGGACTAATACCATTTGTGTACACATTTCTTACAAAGTATTTTATCCACGTTTACCTTCAAGCTTTTCCCCATGGCGCATCAGCCTCCTTTAACAACTACTAACAACCTAACAAGGAAAATTTGTTTCAAGCTTTTTTCCCCTCCCCATTCTTCACACAGCTGGGAGGACAGTCAGTCATGGTGTTCAACACCTTTAAGAAGAACATCTGAACACAGGCTCTGAACTGGCCACAGCTATGAACACTGAAAGTGGTCCAACAGCAGGTCACACAAGCTATTTCGTTTCTAGAATACTCGGGTCTTCTATAAATTATATAGCTGAAATCTCCTCTATGAGGTTTCTGCCAGACAGTGTTTTAGTTAAGATGTTTTTAATGTGAAAGCGATGCCCCATGGATGAGTAATATCGCAGTGTGCTAGTCCCTTTTACCCACAGTGTGAAGTGGCTATGGGCCAGTGAACCTCCTGCACCCTTCCCCTTCCCTGCAGTCCAAAGGAGTTCTGCTGGACCCAACTAACCCCAAGAGAATACTAACTCCTCCCCTATTAAACTCCTTCCTGCTGAGCCCTTTGTGTCTGGACTTAATTACCCTGTCGGAGGAGCATTTTATTTAGAGCCTGGCCTCCCCCTTTTCATTACAGATGGGGCCCGACTGCACTGTGTTCAGAAGGAAATTCATTCAGTTGAGAAGAATGAAAAAGTAAATATACATTAACAGCCTATCAGTAAACCGAGCCCTGCATCTTCAATGAAACTATACTTTCTAAAGCCATTCAGTCCCCCCTGGGCCTGTACAAGCTTGCTAATCATGGTTTTCCACGGTAAAGACTATTGCTCTTTCAAGATGGATTAAATCATTTCTTGGACTTGACTCTTTTGTCCTTGTAGGAGTGGTCTTTCCTTAGAGGTGAGTCAGTGTGAGTAAAGCCCATCTTAAAGGCTAGAATGAATTGGAGCCACCTGCCAATCCCATTTTGATTTGTTGATGCTAATCCATGGCTCACTACACGTCACCGGGTCAACTCTAGGATTTCAAAGCCCCTTAGTGCTGACTCAGGATCAGGCTTTCTACACAGCTTTCCACAACCTTGACCAGCAGAGGAATCGATGCAAGCCGGTTCCAGGTCAGTATAAAGAGAATATTGCTTGCAGTAAGCCACACCATGTGCACACACATACACACACATAAAATTGTCCTGAGTCAAACCTTCTCACAAAAGATACAATCAGTCATGTATTTATCCAAAACATATTGAGCTCACTGGGAAAACTTTTTCAAGAGACATCTCATATGTCAAACATTTCTGGCTGCCAAATCATCTCTGTCTTCAAGCTGGGGTTACCTCCAGTATATTACAAGCCTGCTGGGCCATTACATGTATTTTACAGATTTTTTTGTTTTTATATGCACAAGTAACAACCATTAACTAATCTGGAGGGAGTTAGCTGCCTGTAAAGAAACTTAAAAAAAGAAAGTACCAGACTAATGTTATGACTTGATACCATTTTACTTGTTCAGCTAATGTGAGGTTAAGTGCAATTCAGTGCTCTCTCACTGCTATAGCCTACCTTACTCTCTAGATGCTGAAAATGGGGAGAAACTCTTTAGGTTTGTTCACCCCAAATGCAAAGAAAAGTTTTTTGCGAGTCTATGTAATGAGAGGACTTGATGTGAATTGAGGCGAATTTACATTAGTGCAAGTTAAAATATTTCAACTTCAGCATAAAATTTGCATCATGTATTGTGCAAAACCATCAGCTGGTTTTCTAGACTGGAATCTCTCCTGATGTGACCGACAACTGAAATAGAGGACAAGCTTTTGGCAACATTTGAGGGCAGCTGGAGCTGTATGGTTCAACTCTGGTTTTATATAGAGACAGGAGAAAAGGAGAGGGCTTGGAGAAAAGTAAGCAAAATTGTAGGACTTCATGGCAAGTTGTCAAAATATGTTACTGTAACTTGTTCCCAGCTATCGGTTGTACTCCTCCTTGTACCACTGGCTGTTCCAATGCAACTGTATACATGCGAGTACTGTGAGACGACCTTTGCTTCGCATTTGGTGTGAATGTGCCATTCGGTATGGTGTCTTTTTCGTTAACGCAGGAGAGTAGCAATAGCTTAATCTGTGCAGCTCCACATTTCCGTGTGTGCCACAAAGTTTGCATTATTGTGGGCAGAAAGTTAAGCAAGTGCAACTAACTAAAAAATGAACTAGATCAATTTTTTTCCCCTCTTTTTTTAAATGAGCTGCTCTGAGCTAGTCTTTTTCAGTTGAACCTCTTCTTACCATCAATACAGCCCCCAATCCTTGCCCTTTCCCCAAATATATGAACTACCATGGAATAACAGAGCACTTTTAATACAAAGAAAAATGAGTGCAAACATGTGTTTTACATTGAAACAGTGTAAAACACATGTCAGTGTCAGTATAACTTAAAATAGATCAGATTACAAATGCAAACTCAGCTCTATAGGAACCTTTGTTGCTGTTTGCCTATCATTAATCACAGATACAGAGGGTCTCGATGCTCAAACTCAATGATGGTCCAAATTCCAAGAGAATATCTGAACAGTGACTCCAGAGTTTAACAGGACCTATGAGAGGACTACTGACTGATTGGAAACATCACTAAACTGAGATACTGCCAAAACGCAACAAGCCCTTTCTCTAACAGAGTTCCATGTGGGCACCAGACTGCACCAGCTGCAAAGCTTCAACCATCACTTCAAACAGACGTTTTCCTGCTTTCACAGTCATCTTTGTCCTGTTTAAATTCTGTCCATGCATGATGTCAGCAATCAGCTGGCTGAGTCAATCAGCAGCGCTCAACACAGAGGCGAGGAATTGCTTAAGCTGCACCGAACTTGGCAAGATGCCCACTCAGAGCCGTTTCTGCTGACCTCATGCGTGCACACACACACACACACACACCAACTACATTGACATCATCAGTTCATCCACAGAGAGCCAAACAAGGTTGATCATTAATCTTTCCACAGCTGTTATTTTAACAGATTTGTTCCTAAAATAGGTACAAGTGCACCACATCACGTGTTCATTAAATTAATGACGTGGGATGTGAAGATGTGTACAGAAAATTAAACATGGAAGGAAATGACAGTTGTAGAATTGTAGCCGTTTCCAACAGGACATCAGTCTGGCTGCCAGAAACGGCCACAGCATCATAAAGAATGTCAATACAGTTTGTGAGGCAGGACTTGGCTCCTCTTCTGCTGTCAACATGTTAGTTAATCATTTTCTTTACTGGTGATACTGAAAAATCAGGCACACAGTCATTATCTTTTGCTGTGTCAGACATCTGTCAATAATCAAACACAGAGCCTCTGTGTTGCCATGTTACAGGCCTTATCAGGGTCAGTTCAGATAAGCCTCTATAGCCTAAACAGCCAGGTTGGCCCTTCCCAATTCTTCAGAGCGTGAAGCCACAGAGATGTGAAAGGTCAAGGGGTTGTTGAGCTTGGTCTAATTAGCCACATTTGTTTGTCGAATAATAATCCCGTTTGAGATGTTGAGAAGGTTTTAAAAACTGTGTCACCTTTAACCTAATGAGCTTCACTGGTGCCAAGATATGGTGGGAGAACCCGGGCTGCCTCGGATCCTGACTGATCAGAAAGAAACTCGATAAAACAATTCAATTTTATTTATATAGCGTCAAATCACAACAACAGTCGCCTCAAGGCGCTTTATATTTTAGGGTAAAGACCCTACAATATAAACAAGTGACTACAACATCTGAATGCCAACAGTTAGACTTCTAACACATTCACACATTTCTAATGTATTCAAATGATAACTTTTAAATTAAAAAGCAATCGTCTCTCGCATTAAATGGTGTTCTTAGGGTTTGTTTTGTTGGGGGAAAAAAAAAAAAAAAAAAAAATTAAAGATAGAAAACATTTAAGCATGCACCTTTTGAAAGCTAGTGTTCCCTACATATTTCACCCAGGTATTAACACCTGCCCAAGCATGTCTGGCAGCTTACTTTGGCATTTCTTTTTAACCCAGCCACTGGGGGGGGGGGGGTCATAAACCAGTATACTCCTAGCACCAGTCCCAAGCCAGATAAATCACGAGGGCTATGTCAGGGCTGCATCAAGAAGGGCATCCGACATAAAATCTTTGCCAAATCAAATATCTGGATCAGAAGGATGCTTCGCTGTAGCGACCCCTAAACAGAGCAGCTGAAAGAAGTAGACTTTAGTCATCTGAAAAAACAGTGATTTTACTAGCAAACGATTATCCTTGGTCTTACTTTAAAAGTTCACATGCTAAAAAGCAGCTAGAACCAGTCTTCCCTGTCTCACATTTTTCCTGGTTCACTGGCCAGGCTGCTATTGTGGCAGTCCTCAGTATCATTCAGGAAGATCCTGCAGTCAGACAGACTCCAACGCCAAACTGCAGCTGCCAACGGGTAGTCTCTGTTCTGCTCTGAAGAGCTGCTGTTAGCACGAGGGTCACTTTAACCAGAGCCTGCAGTAGGTGAAGAAATGGTTCATATACAGCTATACTGAGCCCACCAAAGCTGCAAAGCACAATGAGGACCATAACCAGCTGCAGTCCAAGAAGGTGGCATTGGAGTCCATCCACAGGACAGGAGACTCAAGGGAGAGGCAGCTGATTATAATGCTACATTATTAATTTGTCACAGAGTACTTGGCAATTAAATATTTGCAGAAAAGAACCTTATAAACCACGTAAGGCACATGAGCACAAGCACATATATAGGAAGTGAAATTAATAGTCAAAACTAATACAGACATTTGTAGTTTTTTTAAAAGAACTTAGACAAAATCTGTTAAATTCTTCTTGCAGGCATCCTTATCTTTATTTTTAGAGACACTAATTGTTTAACTGCCTCTCCAGCTGACCCCACCACCACTCCAAATACTGCACAACTGAACAATTTGGGAAATTAAACACCACATTTGAATAATGCATGATGTCAGCTGTACTGCGCAACCGTTTACAGACCTCCACCTATGAAACAACATTATCTCTTACACAATAAAGCCTGAATTACAGCAATATTTAGGGAGTTAGAGAAAAACAAAAAACAAAAAAAACAAAAAAAACAGGCATGCACACACAAGACAAAGAAGGCTTAATGAGTTAAAAATGCTCGTGGGCACATATGGGCTCAGGTGCTGCATGTGTGGAGACAATAGAGATGATAATGAAATCTTGGATTAGCCCTCATTTATTTAGGATACAGCTTACAGGAAGGGGATGAGGGGGTTCAGGGAGCCTTGGCAGGTCCAAAACATGAGGCCTGATGCCAAAGATCAAGCAGATGGTGATTATGAAGATAGCTGGAAATGAGGTTGCTGCTCATATGTGTGCTTATTTATTAAGAGCTGGCCAGTGACAGCTTTGTCTGAAACAATGGGAGGCACTGTATTGTCACTGATCTGGGGACAGACCACAGGCCAGACTAGAGGACAATAACAACGGAGTGTCACCTTTAAGCTCAGCCTTGAAAATAAAAATCACAGACTTATAAGTAGGATTTCTTTTTTTTTTTTTTAAAGGGAGAGATTTTTAAACATTTTCTTATCATCCAAAGTTAAAAAGTAGTCAACATGCTCAAGTTTAAATTACATAAATGAATGAATCCACTGCTTTGCTATAAGGTTTGACTAAATTTCCCAAAATGAAAGCTCCTCAACATCCAATCAGTTTCAATGAACTGACTATCATCATGGATTTTTTTTTTTTTTGGCAACTGTTTCAGTGCAAAAACCTGTGAAAATCACCAACAGCATTTTCAACTTGCTATTAGCAAGCACTTTCATATTTATGCACTCAGAGAAGGCGCACCCTGCAAACAACAGTAGTCATCAGTCTCCTTTTTGCTTTGTTTTGGTCTCCACCAGCAGAGCATACTAAAGCTTAGTTTATGGCCATCACACTGGTTGTTGCATGCACCAACTGTGAGGTCACCACAGTCCTGTAACCCTTTGTACTGGTACTTGAGGCATGGTGGACTTACTGGAGTCTACTCATGATCAATAGGTGTCGGCACTCAGAAAAAAAAAAAAAAAAAAAACTCTGCATCTGTGCTATTATAGGAATATGATAAGTTATAACTTTTGGCACCCATTTGCAATGGTGACAACGGCAGGTTTAGAGTTGGGCCATTACTCAAATATGTCAGCAAATGACCGAGTTAATGACCGGTCCACTTTTTGTAGTTCTTCTGCAATGTTTAACAGTGCCTCCTTCCTTTTCGTTACCTTTGTGTTAGAATTTAGAGTTGCACACAGACAATGAAGGAGATTCTCATGAGATATGACTAGTGAACGTCCATTTTTTGCAACCAAGACGGCGATAGCAGAAACATTCATTTCAAGGCTTCAAAATGCGACTTCACAAGCCAACGGGTGACCTCACGATGGTTATGTCCATCTTTTATATTGTCCATGTGTAAAACCAAAACAAACAGCTAAAAGGTGAAGTTCAGCTGATGACAGGAAGAGTGACTTTGACTAATGAGAAAAACCAAAACCAATTCACCTGCGTGGAAGTACTGTTCTCAAGGAGTCCAACGGGGAACAAGAAATCCTGTTTTGCTCAGAAGTTCAACAAATGCATGCAGGTTTTAAAAGTCTAATTATCACCTTATAATTAATCACGATCTCACTTTGGACTAAAATAATCATCAGAATGATTTTTGCCATTACCAAGCAGCCCCTAATTAATGTAGTGTTTGTTAGGTAACAGTTCACTTGTGTGGCTCGACTTTCAGACACTGGAGAAAGTCCAGCCTGATAACAGGATTTCATCTGGGCATTTAAGAATAGCAACAGTGTGAATAGATTTAAACATGGCGCAAGAAGCACATTAACCTGATCACTGATTCTAATCCTAATGCAATTTGATTGAAGTCACTTTCTAAACAGACTACGCTGGTCAAACCAGCAGTGCCTTCACACCCAAAAGTTATGATCATTGGTCAGATTAACGTGGGATCTCTCATTTAATTATTCATGAACCACATATTAAGACTCCCTCCTTTTTAGAGTAATGCATGATAATCACATTGTTTCTTTCTGTCCAACTGAAGTTAATTTTGACATGCAAAAGAAATCACAGTGGAATAAATAAACCAATCACTAAAGGACATAATCACAAGGTCTTGTTGTGAGGACGAAAATAACCACGATCATAAACCCATCACCAGCATCTACAGTGCAGTGTGTGAAAGGCCCTTCCCTTTTGTTACACTCTTTGCAGGAAGCACCTGCAGATCCTTTACTTCATCCCTCTTCCTCCAGCAGGAAAGCAGGATTGTCAAGCATACAAGACTTCATGTAAAAGTAGCCCCTCTTTATTGTCCGGGGCACAGTGGGTGCGCTTTGATCCAAAAGCAGCTGTATGAGAGCCCCCTGTTTTGCACCCATGATCTAACCTGCTCTTCATACGATTCTACCAACAACCCAACACGACATTCACTTCACCCTGTTCGCCCCTGCAACACCTCCACAGACACAGTCTCCCAAGTTAGATATGTACTAGTAAACTATTGATCCTCTTAACTATTTATTCCCACCCTAAATATGGTGCTCCAAAACGGGAGGTGTTGTTTCACACACCTCAGGAGCACGCACAGAAGAACCTGTGAAGTTCAGGGATGTAAAAGGGTCTGAAAAGAGCCCCAAAATGTAATTATAGTTCGTGTGACAGGGAAAGTGGTCGTTTTACTTAACAGTTAAGTACGACAATAAACATTTTAGGCAAATACATTTAACATACTTTACTTCACTTATGCTTCAAAAACAGACTTTATCCACGAACTACGCAGTATGTCGTAGAGACGTCTGTATATTTTATGAGACTTGCTATTAAAACACACACAGCTCTTTTATTTTTCTGTGGTTGTACAGAAAAATAACGGTCTTTTCAGTATTTTAGTCGGAACCGTGTTGGCAGCTTCCACGAGGCTCCCTCATGGATTTTCGGGAGAAACAACAGGCAACCTCTGCACAGCGGAAAAAAAAAAAAAAAAAAATTCCGGATAAACTTTCCCCTTTTATTTTCCTGCGAGAAACAGTAGCCGTTTCAAACTTACCGGTGGCTCAGTAGAAAGCGGACTCTTCAAGCAAACCTTCTATTCCCTTTGGCTTTTTTTTCTTTTTTTTGACGTGCTTTCCTTGTGGGAATCTTGAGCTGGTCCTCGCCACTTGTCGTTACTCATTTTCTCCTGCTCTGCTGCTGCTGCTGAGTGTTTGTGGCCAGCGCTGTTCGAACCAGCCAATCAGAGCGCTCGCTCCACCGGGGGCGGAGTCTCCGGCTCACCTGACGGTCATTTTACTGAAACCCATTCACAGAAAATCCAGTAGGATTTTTAAAATAACTCGTGACTGAAATAAGCTATAGGCTCACATAATAAACTTCAGCAACTCTTTCTTTCTTTTCTTTTTTTTTTTTTGCCAGGTTGTATTTTACTTCTGATCCTGAAAACAGCAATAATTCCCTTTGGAATGAAGTGGGGAAACATTATAATTATAATTAACTTAAACTTATAGCAATGTAATGTATAGCAGTGTATAACCGTATATACTGTGTTTTTTTACATTCTTTTCGGGGTCGTTTAGAGGGCCCAGGCCCTATTTTCCAGCTTCCCTCTTCAGAATACTTTTATGAGAGCTACACACAAACATGGTTTTGAACAGATGGCGTATTTTAGAGCATCATATACCTCACATTACCTCAGTCTGGGATCTCCAAGACTTCAGACGGTTAATTACAGTGACACAGTGGGGTCTAATTTACCCAAAACAAATGTTTGTTCCTCAGTAGAGTAACATTTCATCACTGAGTTTCACTGTGTGTGACTTTTTGGCAAAGAATATATATTTAGCACAAAAAGTAAGAAAATTTGTGTTTGGTCGATTATTTCTTTGTTGTAACAATGCTTCTTGGCAATAAATCTCATACCGTTGGAAAGCCTGTTTATTTCCCTTTACATGGTGCCACATTTGTAAGGAAAATGCATTTGTGGATTGAGCAGCAGAGCTGAGTATGTGGGTTGCGTCCATGAAGAACTTGCTGAATCTTCTCTGCCAATGCCAAACACCTTACCTCCAGAATTTGGGAGTGGAGAGGATGGAATGGCCTGCCTGCAGTCCTGACCCCATCCCAACCCCATTGAACACTTGTGGGATCAGCTTGGGCGTGCTGTTTGTGCCAGACTCACCAACACAACCACATTGGCTGACTTACAACAAATGCTGGTTGAAGAATGGGATGCCATCCCACAGCAGTGTGTGACCAAGCTGGTGACCAGCATGAGGAGGAGGTGCCAGGCTGTTGTGGCTGTGTATGGTTC
>VUQI01026310.1:16480-32434 GCA_015106735.1 Paratilapia polleni
CAGATGTGCCTTTCCTTTTTTTTTTTTTTTTAATAAAAAAAAATAAAAATTCTCCCTCTTCCTCTCTACCTCTTTCCATCTCCATCCCTCCTTTTCTAAGAGCTTATAGAAAAGCATTCATGCGTATTGATCAGCTGAACCATAATTGGCTTCCTCTGCGTGCATGTTTGTTTGCTTCCCGCCCTGTAATGAGCAGACAGCACTATCGGTTTGTAATGTGTGTCAGCAGGATTGGATGCTGTGTCCCGTTTGGACAAGCACTGATAAGATTTGAATCAGGACAAGTCTGACTATGACTGACTAGAGATTATATGCCAGTGGGCTGTTGCTGCTGCTGCTGCATTTTTGTATGTTGACTCAGAGCACATCATCCAGAGGTTTCCCTTGACTGATCAGAAACGGTTGCTACTGAGCAAGGCTGAATCAGACTGTAGGTTCAATAGAAATAAAATGGATTTCTTTACAAACCCTTACCTGTTCAGTACAGCCATGTTCGGGCTGGAGAGATATGGTTTGGGGAATATACTCATTACGCAAATCAAATGGCAAAGTTTTGGTTGCCGTATCTCTAAATGACTCACTAGAAATAAAAACAAGTGCAGCTGTGATTCTTTTGACAACCAAGTTGTTCATCAGATGAAACCGCAACATGTCCAGCTCCATGAGTCAGATGATGGTAAATGTGATTCCTCCCACTTGCAGCTGATATTACATTTTCTGAATATAACTTTTTATTTTTATTGAAGTGTCAAGCGAAGCCAGATTCAAGCATTCAGCCTCTGTGGGGGGGAAAAAAGTATGATCTTAATAAAGATCAAACCAACTACTTAGTCTTAACAGTGAAACTCAAGCCTTAGTCCTAAACCCTTTCACTCCCAGACATAGGTTAAGTTTAGTCCCAGACTAAAAGAAAAATTCAATGAACTGGAAAAAAGTTTTTTAAACTAGAAGTAGGCTTAATGCTGGAAAATGTCTTGGAAATGGAACCTTTTAAATGTAGGATCTGAAGAATCAATTTTAACCTTAAACTGTTTTGATGAGGACTTGTCTCTGTAATATTTGATGACAGTCTGTGCAGCTGATAATTGGTCTGATGATGATATAATGCAGGTTTTATATTCAGCTCTCATTTAATGTACCCTGAATTTTAAGTGAGATTTTGTGGTGGGATTTAGCCCATGTTTAAGACAGGTAGTATTATCTTTCAGTACACTCATTGGCCACTCTATTAGGTACACCTTGCTAGTACCAGGTTGGACCCTCTTTTGCCTTCAGAGCTGCTTTAATTCTTCATGGCACAGATTCAACAAGGTGCTGGAAACATTCCTCAGAGATTTTGGTTCATACTGACATGACAGGATCACACAGTTGCTGCAGATTTGTCAGCTGCACATCCATGATGTGAATCTCCTGTTCCACCACATGCCAAAGGTGCTCTATTGAATTGAGATCTGGTGACTGTGGAGGCCATTTGAGTACAATGAACTCATTGTCATGTTGAAGAAACCAGTTTGAGATGATTTGAGCTTTGTGAAAAGCGGATGAGGAAAATATCCCCCACACCACCACCACCACCATGCTTTCATGTTTTTTTACGCCAAATTCTGACCCTACCATCTGAATGTTGCAGCAGAAATTGAGACTCATCAGACCAGACATTGTTTTTCCAAACTTTTATTGTCCAAAGTTGGTGAGCCCGTGTGAATTGTAGCCTCAGTTTCCTGTTCTTAGCTGACAAGAGTGGCACCCAGTGTGGTCTTCTGCTGCTGTAGCCCGTCCGCTTCTTGTTGTGCATTCAGAGATGCTCTTCTGGATACCTCGGTTGTAACTAGTGGTGTTTTTGAGTTACTGTTGCCTTCCTATCACCTTGAAGCAGTCTGGCCATTCTCCTCTGACCTCTGGCATCAACAAGGGATTTTTACCCAGAGAACTGCTGCTCACTGGATATTTTCTCTTTTTCAGACCATTCTCTGTAAACCCTACAGATGGTTGTGTGGGAAAAGCCTAGCAGATGAGCAGTTTTTGAAATATTCAGACCAGCCCGTCATGTCCCTTAAATCACCTTTCTTCCTCATTCTGATGCTCAGTTTGAACTTCAGCAGGTCGTCTTGACAGTGTGTACATGCCTAAATGCACTGAGTTGCTGCCATGTGATTGGCTGATTAGATATTTGTGTTAATGAACAGTTGTAACTAATAAACTGGCTGGTGGGTATATTTGTACAATGTTATATTTTACACAGCCTATTTTCAAGGATTTTTGTAATTTGTGTTTCTCCTGGTTGCAAAACAAATATTCTCCCAGGGGGTTAAAAATATCACAATAAACAAAAATGAGTTGGTCTTTGTAAAGAACATTTGCCCTCCTATGTAGATGGGGGAAAAAAATGCACATGCATTCCCTCTCTAAGCAAGTCTATCATGCATAAACATGGCTGCAGCATGTTTCCTCCTCACAGACTGTATTTGTCAGGCTGTTCTGCTATATTGTTTGTTCATTGTTATCGTATGTTATTGGAGCATCGGTCCGCTGCACCACTGTGGGCGAGCCTCAGCCTCACCGGAGTCTGACTGTCGCTGTGACCAGCATGCTAATCATCTGTCCAGGCTAAGGGTGGTATAGCCTATACACACACACACACACACACACACACACACGCATACTCACCTACATGTACTCGCTGTTCTGTTTCTCAATTTTGGCCCAGCCCCGTCTCTAGGCTTAAAGTAATCATCTCTCCTAATTGACCAATGCCTTGGACACCCAACGTCATGCTTCATCCCTCCTTGTTCTGCTCTATAAGCCCCGCCTTCTCCGGCTGCTCATTGGCTGTCACGAGCTGTCAGAGGGTCATGGATAAAAAGCAGAGCAGACTGCAGAGCTTTATGACTCATTCTGTTCAGCAGGCAGGTTGTTTTAAGTGATGGTTTCACATGAAAGGATCACAACCTCAGGTCCATATAACCACATCACCATTTAGCCCAGAAAGGTCTGTGGCAAATGTTTAGGGATGATCATCTTGGGGGGTGACTACACACCCAAAATTATCTTTACTGTTTTTTTGTCAGGGGTGGCTAAAACACTGATATATGCAGGAAAAAAGCCCCAATGTTATTGGTCACTTATGTTTATGCTTTATTCCAAGCTGGTTTCCACCCAGTGATAGTCTGAGTCACACCACATGAATCAAATGATGTAGCCTAAATTAACTGCCATTACCACAGGGTATTTTTGTAGCGGTTCTTTTCCAAGTTAAAAAAGACCTAAACAATCTGTGCAAGTCATGTAGGTCCTTTGTATGTACTATACAAATTGTTCATTTTATTGTGTTTCACTATATTTAGTGGTTTTACTGTCTGCAGTGGTAACAGGTAGCAGTTTTTAAGCAGTTTGGACGCGTCCTTGTTCTGTGTCCTCCTTTTTCTATCAGTTCTTCCACTCTAATTTGTATTTACCTGTCTTATTCAAGGCCTGTTTGATTTGTGAGTCCTGGATATTGATTGTATTCAGTATGGTTTTTGGGGTACTAAAATATGTTTTTGACACAGAGTATCAAAAATTAGCAAGTAGGCTACTGATGCTAACATTAGCACCAGTTTTCTGGTCACATTCTTTATTGTTTCTGTTAAATCTTTTAAGTCAAAAAATAATTTTGCTTAGTTTAGACTAAAACGTTATTATTGTTATCAAAACGGTACCAAATTTTAGTTGATACTGAACATTTCTAAAGATACCTAGCCCTAATCATTGCATGAAATGAATCTGGCTTAAGCTAGCCAGCGTTATCTACAACCGTATTTAAGCAGAGTCCTTTTATAAAGTCTCAGACCTAAATTGCAGGCCATAACATTTTATTTAAGTATTTTGACAGAGGTTGTAGACAAAAGTCACCTTGGCTAATATCATTTATTAAATCTAATTATTTCGCCTTGTTTTTTTTTTTTGTTTATTTTTTTGGCAGCCATTTTTGTTTCCAGCATATTTTGCCTTCATCAACACTGAAGTAAATTAATGTACTGTCTGGGTCTGTTTGACCACAGCAGAGTTGAAATGGAGTACAAATCCTCATTTCAACCCTTATCTAATAATGCCTTTAATGACTTTGGACTTTAATGAGTCTGAGGCATGTAATGTCTAAAAAGTGAAGTGACAAAATGAATGAGAATAAAATAGCAAGCTCTTGCTTTGACACAAATAGGGCCCATACTTTTTGTACTTGCGGACCAACACTTAGTCAGAGTTTTTTTCCAGTGTTGCCGAGCAGAATCATTCCAGCTAATGAAGGTTACCTTGCATTGTTATTTTTGATGACTCACACACAGCACACACACACACACACACACACACACTTTGCAAATACAAAGTATTAACCGCGCAGTGTTTCATTCCTCCAATCTATCCGTGTATTTATGTTCCAGACTAAAGCTCCCGCTGTGCTGACACTCTTCCTTTGTTGTAATCATACACATTGTGAGTTTGAAATCAGTTTTCAGATGAATTATGCTGTTTGCATCTTAATATAAAAGCAAGAGGAGAAAAAATTGATTCTGCGCTGCTCTTCCAAGCTGTTGACATCTTTACAGGCTGTATCCACTCAGCCAAGAGCTATTTTAAGACTGCTGTTAGTGAAGAACCAAATGCTTGTTATTTCTGCTGCCTGTAAAGAGTCCACACAATGAAATATTGTTGACGTTCGCTCCCTTTCCATTCATTCCCTCTTTTTGATGTAGGAGAGTGTTTTTCTCTGTCTGCTTACGTGTGCTCTGGATTTCAGGCACAAGTTAATTTGAATGAGCATATTTGTATTTTACCCCTCTGTGTGTGTGTGTGTGTGTGTGTGTGTGTGTATGAGGGGTTATAGTGTGAGGAGACTACAGATTATTGAGGACCTTGGGATCAAAACGTACCCATGTGAGGTTTTAAGCCACATCACCTCCCACATTCACACACTCAAAAACACACACACACACACAGAAAGGTGCACACTCTTTCAAAGTCACATCAGCCAGAGATCAAAGTCCAGTGTTTGCTGACCTTTGGACCACTGGATCACCTGTTATTTTTCCCTCTTGTGTCTCTGGGCACATCACATATGTTTTTTTTTTTTTTAATATGTGCTTATACACAAAGATGTGTGTATGAAGGCCACTATGCCACTCTATAGATCAACCAACTGACAGGGGAAAGGTGGTGAATAAGGCAAAAACTGATATGCACTGGAAGCCAGAGAATTTGTAGGCCAATGACAATGGAGCAGTGGCTTCTTAATGTAGGTATGGGGATCTAAATTGTAGACTTTCAAAGGCTACTTTGATCTACATCTGCCAGCACCTTTTCAAAAGACTCACACCAAGACACTCACACTGAAAAGTTGCACGAATTCTGATTTGACTCTTCAGGCGGAAGTCGTGTTGTGGAAAATCAGACCACTATTTTAGAACCACTTTTATATGTGGTTCTAAATCAGAACTGGAAAGATCAGAGTCCATGTAATTTGTGTTATTTATAATTTCATGTAAAATCAGATGTGAGTAACAAAAAACAGGGTTGTGACACTTTTGCCTGTAGTGTGAATGTAGGTGAAATAGGGTGCTTAAACTGAAACACATGTAAAACTGCTCTGATGAAATACTGACATGTGATTTGGCTCTTAGCTATTCCTGTAGCATGTGTCATTAACTTCTGGTTCTGTTTGTGGAAGTGTAGCTTTCGCTGACTATTTGTTTTTTTGTAATACACTATATAAACAAAAGTATTTGGCCACACCTCTTAACCATTGTATATCTGGGCTTTGGCCTGGGCCTCTTAGGTCCAGTGAAGAGAAATCTTAATGCTTCAGCTTATGAGTAATTCTGTGCTTACAACATAGTGGTAACAGTTTGGGGAAGTCTTTTTTTCTGTTCCAGCATGACTCTACCCTGGTGCACAAAGCAGGTATGGTTGGCCTTTAGGATGAACTAGAATGGAGATCGCAAGCATCCGACGTCAGTGTCTGACCTTATGAATGCTGTTCTGGATGAATGGGCAAAAATTCCCGCAGACACACTCCAAGATCTTGTAGGAAGCCTTCCCAGAAGAGTGGAAGCTGTTAGAGCTGCAAAAGGGGGGATCAGTTTAGAATGGGATGTCATGAAAGCACCTGTAGGTGTAAAGTGTAGATACTTTTGTCTATATAGTGGATGCCCAAATTAAATATCTAATTGTACTCGTAACAGTTTCCAAATAAGAACCTGTCTGAATTACATAAAATTATATTGAAAATACCCTCAAGAACAAATAACATGGTCATGGTCAACAAGTGATCATAGAACAAATAGAAGAATTCACAAGAATCGCTACTCCTCCTACACTACTGGTCAGAATTTAACCAGGTTTAGACACAATGATCACCTAATAGGTCTTCACCCAAACTGTGCTCAAGGTCAAGGTCACATTTGTTCTCATCAGTTTGTGCAGTTCAAGAAAACTGACATGACAAGAAACCTTATCGCTTTCTTTCTGTTCTTCACACATTACAGTAATCTGTGAATTGTGGTAGATTGCGAGCCAGATGAGCTACTACATCATTGACATGATTTACATAGCAACAACTGACAGCATAACTGATGTTTTTATAGTGAGTCTAGTATGGTCAAGACCTTCTCGGACTATACAGGAAAAACCCAGCAGTTGCCTCTTTTCATTGAAGAGGATTTTTGTAAGTCAGTTTTAAATGTTTTAAAAACTGAAGTTTAACATTAGCTGTTCTGAAATTCTCCTGATGCTGTGATGAAATCCCTAAACTTAGAGATGATAGAAATAATAGTCTGATCGATACAGATGATTATTTCTATCATCTCTAAGATATTGGATCTCACTGCTTGTGTGCTGCACTCTGTCCAAAACTGAGGAGCGTTTTGGCCCCGCTGTGTGTCAAGGACAGACTAATCCATATAATGGAATGATAATGAGTTTGTAGGAGGAGAAGCTAATAAAGAAGGAGGGCAAGACTCTTAGTCATTTTTTCCACCAACAGACCAGGCACCACCATTGATCACTATTACTGAGGGGAGGGGGGAACGCCACGTTACTTAAGAAAGGAGATGGGGCGTAGCGGTGAAAGAGAGGAATTGAGTTGCTGTTATCCGAGTAAGGGAGGACGGCAGCTGTCCTTAAGTAAGGGAGGAGACAAAGCCCTGATGACAGGAGGGAAAGGTGAGAGGAAGACAGCTGATGTAGGAGAAGAGGAAGGATAAAGACCACTAAAGAAGAAAAATTAGTGGAAGAAGTCACGTGGAAGGGAGGGGTTAAAATAAATGACTTGATGTGAAGGTAGGTGCAAAGACTGTTCTCCGTCTGCAGTGTGTACTTAGCATGTTGTTTTGCTTGTATGACACGGCAAGGTCACCCCTCACGACTGACTGTTGTCAAGGGAACCATAGGGACCTTCCTCTTAAAGAAACATACGTTTACGCCCACACACACACACACACACACACACGTAGACACTCGCAGCCTTCTTCTGAAGCCACATCTTGACGTTGGGGAAATCGTCGGGCTGTATTATTCTTTCATTGCTTGATCATTTAATCCCTTAATTTCGCCCATTCATTTCCTCTTAAATTTATTTAAGGTTGTCGAAATCACTTGCGGAAGTATCGGCTTGTTCCAGCGTTAATTAGTATAATTAAATCTAGATGATGAGAAAAACGGAACGTGGTTTGGTTTTTAAGTTTTTAATGACCAGCCCACCTGCGGGACACCGCTTGTTATAAGGATAATCTAATCTGGGACTGAAATGATTAGTCAGTTCCAGAAATTCTCATTATTATTTCGAGTCATTCAAGAAAAAATGCATAAGAGGACAAACTAGAGGGTCTGCTACATTTTGCTTTTTTTTTTTATAATATTGTAAATAATAAGACACAAGATGAGCTTCCAGCCATCCCTCCCATTCATACTGAGGAGAAAAATGCATGTCTCTCTATGGGAGCACTAGAAAAAAAAAGTCAAGCCTGTAAACCACGATTCATCTTAGAGACATTGAGATGCTGGCTTTTAAAATATGAACATTTTGTGGGATATTTCCTGGCACAGAACGTGACTGTGTACGGCACTAAGCATGATGAAACATGATTGCCTTAACACAAGGCAATGATTCTGTTACCTTATTTCATTTCATGTTATAACCAACTATAATGAACAAAAATGTCTGTTCTTGAAAGCCTCCATTAACAAAAAAAAATAATAATAATCTTCTCTGCAAGAGAAACCTTGCTTTGGCACTCTAGAGAATGTCAGATGATCACCAAAGTTTGTGGGATTCATCCCGTGGGCACCCTGCGTATCAGCAGCGTTTCATGGCAATCAATCCAATTTCATTTTGGATCCAACAACTAGTGCTACCCATGCTGCTAGGGTTACTAAAAATGCCATTTGCTGGTAAAAGCTTCATGAATCAAAGTTGTTGTTTTTTTTCCATTTGGATTTGAATAAATTATATTTTTTCCACATGAAGAGGCACTTCATGTTCTATTTTATTTTTTATTTTTTTTATAGTGGAGGCATTTATTTTTATAGGCAGTATTTGCCAAGCAGTTTGAAGGTATCCCCTTTGAGTGTGGGTAATAATGAAATAATGAGTGTCATTTTTTTTTTTGTAATTATGTAGACGTAGAAGATTATTCAACTAATTGAAAAAATATCCCACAACTGACGCATTAATCAATTAAAAGAGGCCTAAAATGTGTCAAGGTGAGATGGGTTTTTTTCTGTTCTAGCTTGCTTTTTTTTCCTTTTTTTTTTCTCCAAGTTCGATACTTTGTTTTATGGCTTAATTTGTGTGTTTGTTGTTGTTGTTTGTGTTCGTCCTCTTTGACAGACATGCTGTCTGTGTTTCTACAGAGACTGGCCTTTACAGAACATCAGAGGTCAATCTTCCCACAGATATTATCGAGCCGTTCTCTACCTCCGTCAGCTCCCTCGATTCATCCACCCCTGCCTTTTCCCTAAACAAATAAACAAACAAATATCAGTGACTGTGGGGAAAACACGAGGCGTTTTCAGTCAAAGGGGCGTTAAACATTTATTCAGCAGCACTGAGTCAGACTTGGGGGGGTCTTCTTCAGTTTGTCCTGTAGGACCATGAAGAATTTCTACGGCAAACTGATGCTCTCAGTAAACCAGGCAGACAGAGCACTCAGCATGTGCTCAGTCTTGTCTGTGATTATATGTCTGTGATTATCTCCAGTGTCCATAACATGGTTTCACAACACAAAACATAAGCCCAGAGGAAGAGGCCTTCATCAGGATGACACTGATGAAGGCTGCAAGCCGAAACCCGTTGGTCAACCAACCAACCTTAGGACCTGACCACTATATCGCCCACCAATACATCAGGCGATATTGGCTATTTGCTGATAAATCGGTATTGGCATTTATAACCGCTGATGAATAAAATTAAAACAGTAAAAAAGAGATGGGAGAAACACCCTTCAACCATGTTAAGAGTGTTGATGTTGCATGGTTTGTCGACCAGAGGGCACTCTGCAACTTTTCTGTTGGCAACCCTACAAACACAACAACCAGCTGATCCGACCAGAGTCGGGCAGAACGTAAATGAGTAATCCACAACTTGTTGTAACAATAAAACAAGTTTATTTCTAAACTGTACTGTCATATTAGGGCTTAAGGGCTCGTATATCAAATAACTACACGTAACAAAAAGTAGGGAAATCCGTTTGTTTCATGGGGAAAAAAAAACAAACAAACAGTTCGGCCGATATATCAGATTTTTAAATTACCAAATATCGATATTGGTATTGGTCTTAAAATCCTCTATCAGTCGGGCTCTAATAAAGTTGTTCTTTATACTACAAGTGTTGCTGGAGCTTCTACCTCTTTAGGCTTTATGTTCTTGTCTGTGGACCTTGGAAGTAGGTGAAGTTGTGCCAGAAACCTCTACTGTTTCTGTAACAGGAAAGGCCTACAAAGAACTGGCCGACTAAAAATGTATCAGTCATTTGTCAGATTAACTGTCACAAATGTCCATTTAGAATTATAAAAAACAGTTTAAAAAAAAGCTAATTTACATGACTCTACGTGAACAACTATTCTATTATCCATCAATACAAACAAGAGTCTAAATTTAAAGTCTTATTATTGTTGTTCTAGAGATTTCAACCACATCCTGTGGTTTTAGCCAGTGCTAAGTGCTTTTATGCTAAGTATGTTAGCTAAGTAAGTTGTGCTAAATAACGCATGCAAGCTTGATTAGCAAGGTGCATCCATATAATGTATGGGTACATAGTGCAGTCACAGATACATGTTAATTAGTGCCAGCATATGAGTCATCACATACTGGAGGGGGAAAAACAACCCATAGTGGTATTTTTGTTAGTACTTAACTAAGGAAGCAGGTTATTTGTCAGATGATTACACCACAAGAGGTCCAGTTCAGGAGACAGTTGGTGGATATAGCGACCTGTGGTAACTCAGCATCCACATCCCTGATAATACAAAAATTTAAGCATTAATACAGTTTAAAATGATCAAGATCAAAACTATTTTTGTACCAGGCAGTAAACGTGGTTAATTCTGCTGTAAAGTTGGGCATTTTAAAAAAGGGATTCTGTGGGGACTGACTTAGTCAGCTAACCTCTTAAATCAGATGGTGAGAAGATGCAGGACATTCAAGATTTAATGCAAGAAAAAAAAACCTTCACATCCTTAACATATAGCCAACCTGCCTGTGTGGAGTTTACATGTTCTCTAACCCTAACCCTAACCCTATACAAAAGCCAGTTCATTCCACTCCTGCTTGGAAAAACATAGTTTTGTGAAGGTTCTTGGAAGCCTGGTTTGTTTCTTGATCTCATCTTCTCTGCTGTTTAACTCTTTCCCGCTTGGATGCCTACTAGGAGTAACCCATATAAGGCTTACTAGGGCTACCCTTGGAAAAAACCCAGAGCCTAATCTAAAGGTCGTCAAACCACATCTTTATTGATATATATTCAAAACTCGTCAATAAGGGTACAGGGGAGGTTGTCAAATGTCATCTTTATGGGGGAAAGAGTTAAAGCCTAAAACATGTAAAAAATGTAGTCAGTAACAAGTAAAGTCAAGTCACAACGCAGTACTGGGCACACCTACTCGCCTCTTCTTTAGAAACCACTTTGGAGAATTGCCAAGACACATATTAGAGAAGTGAAAGTGTGTTGTAAGGAAAAATGTGTTTGCACATGTTTTACTAGGGAAGCGGTAGTTTAGGTTTTCCTAATAGCCTAGATTTTTGAGGTTTTTTTTGTTTTGTTTTTTCTTTTTGGAGCCAGCAGCTACCAGAGGAACTATAGCTTGAAACACTTCCACATCAGCTTTCACATTCGTGTGTATGGTGGCTGAGGCTGGGCCCAGACCCTGTTTACAGTGCTGTTGAAACCAGCAGACAAACCTGTGTACATTTGTGGGTTTTTTCTTGTGTTTTTTTTTTTTTTTTTAATTGATTATGTGATGTGAGAGAATTTAAAGCTGCTCCTTTTGATCTTTTGTGTTTCATGAAACAGAAGAGACAAGTATTAAGTGGTTGAAAGGGGCAGACCCCACTGCTCATACTTACTGTAAGTGTAATCCTCTGTAGGAGTCACGCAGGTGGGGCTGGTAGCACTGGATGACACAATCAGGAAGTTTAGACAACCACTGAGAAGCTTCTCACAGATTACTACACACTTGTGGTAAGGTGACTGTCACACCCAGTTAGAGCTCCCTGCTTGTAGAAACAAGCAGCTACTCTCTTTCTATGTCTTTAAGGCCTAGACTATACGCTGTTTTTCTTATTGTCAACAAATGCAGTGAAAACTTGCTAACTGCTCCTAAACCTTTAAAAATACTGTGCAGTTGATCCGAAGGCTTTTCTGTGCAGACTGAACAGTAAACATAGAACAGCTTTCCTGGTTCTCCAGAATGTGTTAACAAGAGTGCATCGGATTGTTTGCCATACAGTAGATGAAGTTTCTCCTAGACTGCCATTTTCAGAGTCTGGAACCCAAACATCAAAATAAGAAAGAGGTTTGGATCCAAGAGATTTAGATACTTGGGGAAATTAATCACAATCCTGGCTTAGCTAGACCCTGTGGGAGACAAATTGGTTTGTTGTTTTTTCCATTATGCATTGCAGCCCACAATTTTATCCCAGCTGTTAAGGCATAGAAGAAAGTTTGTAATTATTTCTGCATGAAAGATGAAGCCGTGCTTCCTTTTTTGGGGGGTGTGTGTGGATGCTCTTCTCTTCCTTTCCATCACTGATTTATTTTTCTTTGAGTCATGCTCTGCTTGCGTCTGTTCTTTTGTTCAGGTTGATGATAATAGGCAGTGACTTTTAAAGTGTAGTGACAGGCTGTCAAGGGGACAGGGCAGAAGTGAGAGGTGCACCGCAGAGGAAGTGTTGGCAGCAGGCGGACTGTTTTGACCTTTACCATGTGATTCCCCTCGCTGGCTATGGTTACTGGTCCTATAACGCTGTCACCATCACTGTGGCAGTGAAGGCTAGAGCTGCAGTTCTTATCCAGTGGGGGATTTACAGTAGTTAAATAAACAGCACCAATAACAGTGGAAAAGAATAAAATTCGGTGTCTACACGATGCTTTAATGGAAAGCTCGTGTTTCAGCTTTCGCAGTACTAGACTTTGCAGAAATACCCCTGCTCCTCGCATCCATTTACAGAGCAACAAGTGAAGTAGTAAGTTCATCTCGAGGGAAATTTTGAATTCTTGCAGCTGTTATATAACACAAGCAATAAAGCGCTGAACTAGTTTTGTGGTGAACTCAATTACCGCCGTAAATTAAGAGGTTCTGTGTGAATTTGTAATATTTCTGTAGTCCTGATTCTCTACTGAACAGTGACTAAACAACGGCTCAAATAACGTGTGTACAATATCTTATTTGAGTCATTCAAGGAGTTTTGGGACCGTTCAAAAGCCATAACTTCCTCAGCTATGATGTTCATTAGGTTTCAATAAACATTTACTGGCTTGCCAGCTTCTGAATAGATGAAAATACAAGAGGGAAATGCAGAAAATAGCAGTTAGGAAATGGCTTTGCAAATTGTCTTTGTAATGACATGCTAAGTAGCCATATGCTAATGCTAATTAGCTATGTGGAGCTGTGATGGTTGATGGTTAAAGCTGTCATCTGTGAAGGGCCTCCTATCACAGTGTGAACCAAAAAGATCTCAGAATGAGAATCGTCACACCCCTCAAATCACATGTTCAGTGAAAAATTATAAAACAACATTGCAAATAAAATAAAATGCTTGAAAAAAAAAAGCTTCAACAGAAGTTGCATTTTTTTGTTTCTTTATGATCGAGTATCAGAAATAGTGACTCTGAATATCTTCTCGGATTTGTAAACTTGTTGAAGCCTCAGTCACGCAGGCCTAGAAACTTGTATTCCTCGACCAGTTGCTGAGTGGTTGCTGGCAGTCACTAGTGCTACAGTCACACTAGGGAAAACGGTGAACAAAATTGTTGCGACCATGTGCGATGAACTTGCGGACTTGTTTGCCTTTGAAATGGTTGCCATTTCAGCTTTGGTCTTCAAAGTGACTTTGGTGCATCAAGACTGAGATAAAACGGCAATAACACAGGGACAGTCTGCTGTCAGTTTACATTCAGAGTCCAGCCAGAACCTCATAGATTTGAAACAGAAATTCAGAAATTCCTCCACAAATAGTGATGTAGTTGCTGCAGGATGGCAATTTAACTGCAATATGACATAGGCACTCAGCAACCTTGCTTTCATATAGGAACATAGCCAGAACACAACCAGCTGGCAACCAGTATTGCAGAGAGACGCGTTGCAAACGAGTTGTGCTCATCAGCGCAGACTGATTGCAGCATGTTGCCAATCTGTCTGCATTTATAAATGACACGGCAATTATTTGCAATCCTTTGCCAGTCTGTCTGAGAGTGATTGCAGTCAGTCCGAGTCAGAGTTTGGAGATAGGTTGCCTCCCACCAGGTGACCTGTGTAATCGCTTTGCGATCGAAAGTGGTCTCCCAGAGGTTGGGAGACCACTCAACCTCTGGGTGACCAGTTGGTCTGCAAACTACTTGCAATCGGTCTCTAAATGCAAAAAAAATTTGATGCAAATACCGGTCAAGCACCAATATTTTTTCTTTCCTAGTTGCAAGTAGGTTGCTGTCCTATTTTTACACTAGTATGACTGAGCCATACGTGAAATCGGTCACAAAGAGGGTGCTGCTCCTTGTGATTGCATTGGCAGGGAAAACGGAGAATGTTCGCCCTCAAAGTAAAAGTTGTTCCTTACTGCTGCAGCCAACACGTTTAAAGGCAAACAGTCTCTGTTTCTGTTTTGTGTTATACTACCACTCAGCGAGTAGTTGGTGAGTGTTTATAGACCAGTCGACGTCTTTCATGCAAACTACAGGTGAACGCAGCAATCTGCTAGCAAACAAAGCAATCAAAAAGAGGTTTTCAGTGCAACCAGTTTCACCTAGCGACCGCCAGCAACCTCCAGCAACCACTCACAGTGGTCAGGGAATACACATTTTGTCCTAGCAACCGGTGGTTGCCAGGGGGTCGCCGACCGGTCTCTAGGCCTGTGTGACTGAGACCTTCGATATGCTGGGTAATTATAATTTCACCCAGGCAAAATTCTTTACAATGTCAGCAGCTGCATTTACTGTTTGAAACCAAACTCCTGGTTTTGTATCAGCACTCACTTTTGGAAAATTGGTGTGTAATTACACAAAGATAATTGTGCAAAGGTCATACTTGAACAATTCTATGACTGATAAGTTCATAAGCTTTTTCTGGATGCTTGATGTAACCTTTTATTTCTTTTTTTTATTTTCTTTATTTGTAAATGTTTATTTATAAGCGTTACACTGTTGCTCTTTGTTTCTCCTCTCTGTGCGTGTCTGACTGTCCCCTCATCCATTTTCTACCCACACCTCCCTCACTCTTTGCCTCGGGTGCTTCAGTCCCAATCTCCAATCGACCCCTGGCCCCCGGCCTCTTCTGCTTCCTCTCCACTTTGATTCATTCCACTCAGATCCAGCAGGTGTAAGCAGAAGTTGCTCTTAGCTGGCCTTTGTATCAGAGATAAAAATTGATTGTTTTTATTCATAGGTTTAGTCTCTCCTGACCACTTTGATCGTGAAGCTAGAAAAGCTTGCCGTTGAGAAAGGCTCGCTGTGTTTGTCGCTGACTTTTTCCGGTGGTTGCATCAGCAGTCAGGGCCACTTGTCAATTTCAGTGATTGATTGGGATGGGAGCACTTAAAGAAAGATGAAAGGCAGTAAAGTGGGGTGGATTTTAGCAGAAGGCCCAGGTGAGATGAGATGGAGCCGAGGGAGGAAAGATGTGATGTGGAGCAATTTTTTTGTCCTCGCTGGCTGCCTTTTTAATCTTTGTAGTTGACATCAAAAGAGACGTTGGTGTATGTTTTTAGTAACAGCACGTCTCTTTAGATGTAACCTCTGTCCTCCCTGGGCTATTGATCCATGCAGGGCTTTGGTGAATGTTTACATAACAGACTGTTTATCGAGTATTTTCAACAGCTCCTTTAAATATAGGCTGTCCTAGAAAAAAAAAATCTCTCTTTTCGTTTTTATATTTGCGATGTCAGACAGTTCATCTCTCTCTACACATTTTGCCAGCCTCTGTCATCACCACATCTCTATTCTCTCTGTTGATGTCTCCTTCAATTTTCATGCCTCATTCTCCCTCCCTTTCTCCTGTCTTTGTGTCTGCCCTGCTTTTTGTTTCCTCCTCTCTGTATTCATGGCTGTTTCTACATCTCTGTTTGTTATGTCATTTACGTCTTTTCCTCTTCCTCCCTCTTGTCTGTTATCAGCCTGTCTTTGCCTGTTTCCTGCATATAATTTGTTGACATAATGTGTTTTCTGTCTTTTTTTTTTTTTTTCCCCCCTGTTTTTTTTTTTTTTCCTCCTGGTT
>VUQI01026312.1:24067-34839 GCA_015106735.1 Paratilapia polleni
TCCTCTCTCCCAGAGTAGAGGCACAATTAGTGTGCTTTATGTACCAAGCCAGCTTTAGCTCTGGGGTTTTTAATCACATCAGGATTGACTTTGGCCATGATTCAAAGCACCGCAGCACTGGAAATGGTTTCCCACCATTTCACATCACATGAGTTGTGTGATCTCTTGTCTGCAGCTCTCTTCACACTTGCTGCTCTCACCAGACTTTATATGACTATTTTAATCGCAGATTACTTCTCCTGATTTAGAATGTGAGGCTTTAGCATCCACGTGCAGGCCACAGGAGATGCCAAATGTAATCTTCTTCACAAAGTTATGTGACATTTCTCCAGAGCTGATTGGCTTGGCAGCTTTTTAAGGTGGACATCCACGGCAACAGACCCATGACTGGAATAAGATGTTCATTCTCTGCCTGATGTTTGTCTCCCTTCAAAAAAATTTGTGTTGAATGCAGAGCTTGGGGGTCCCGCTTCTTTCAGCTGGGGCTCTCCTTTTGATGAGCAGGGCTTTGCGGATGGACTGTGTGTCCCTGTGAACTAGGTCTTGTGAGACAGACCCAGCAGTCTGGCTTCATGTGGCAGCAGGAGTGACCTACTCTGTCATGCCAGCCTCCTATTAGTTGGTCCAGGCTACTCAAAACCCCAGTCCCAGGTTCTTAAGTCAGATCAGTATGAAGAGCTGCAGGTTCACCACGAACGAGGAGTCGCTGTATGAGTTAGTGTGTCTGTAAGGCTGATTTGCTGTGGGACTGGCAGGGTAATTGGAGCTGAAACAGCTGAAGCCAAAGCCCTTGAAAACAAGCTCAGTGTTCATGAATGATTGTGCTGTAACACAAGTGAGAAACACAAAGCAGGAATGGCCCACCCACTAGATCTGGGGTATTTCATTCCCTGAGAAATAATAGACAAGGTGACAGGAGGAAATATCTTGTTTCTGCAACTCAGCCCCTGCAGATGGGTTAGAATGTTAACCTATTGCATATTGAGAACATTAGTCACTGTATTTATTTAGTACCAGGCAGGCCAATGCTAAATATGTAACTATCCTTGTGATTGCTGAACTCATCTGAGCTCAGAGGCCTGCGAGATGAATGGAAAGCTAAGGAAATCCTAAAATCCTGATGTGAGCTGGTAATTAGAGGTGTGGTAAACTCAGCAGCCAAAACTCCTACTGTATGACGGACTTCAGCAGCATCTCCATCCATCAGCTATACCAGCTTACCCTGCCTAATGTGAAATCCATTTCTAATCTTTCAGTAGGTAAAAACAAAGGCCCTACCCACTGGAGCGAGTGAAAGGGATTCAGAATGTCAGCTAAGCAATAAAGGACCTCATTGTGCATTTCCACAATTATCTTCATATCTTAAAGTAACACAAATACAAACTATATTAAAAATGAATGAAAATATTAAGTGTGATGTTTTGAGAAGTATGATGAGCGCATCAAAGGACTGACTTTCCACAACCCTCTAAAACTTGCTGCTTTTAAGAAGTGAGATTTTACTGGTTGTAACTGGATGCTGTGTCAGTACAGTATTTCTACTGAAAGGACAAACCAGTGTTTTTATAAATGTTTAAAATACTTTTCTTTCTTTCCCACTGGCAGAATATGTTCTGTTTTTCTGATGGAGGTTTTGTAAGCCTGTAGCTAGAGTATGTTTCCTTCTTGTCCTCTGTGTGTTTTCTCTGAGTTTCTAACTCTTCTCTCAACTGATCTGGGTTTATCTTGTCTCCCTTCCTTGTAGAGAGTTTTGAGGTGACCCTCACTGAAGAAGGTGATCTTGGGCTCTTTCTTCTGCCTTGTGCTTACTTGTTACTATTAACCCACTAACGCTAAAACAGCATCCACACTTTTACACAGAAACTCCTGCCATGCTCTGTAAACTCCCCATTTGGTTTCTTCAACCTTGCGTTTTTCTCACCCTGAATTTTTTGCTGTTCCAACAGCTGGATGAAAAGTGTGATGTGGGGCTGACTGTTCTTAGAAATATCTGTGCATGAGACATCCATTGCAGTTTGCAGACCCTAACAGTTTTTCAGCTGTCAGCAGGAAACAGAAGCTGGAGTCCTCAGTCAATTTGCCATTTTATCCAATCCAGTCCTTTTAATTACAAAAAGCAGAAGGCTAAAGCAATTTTCTGCACAAGTAAAATCCTAAAAGTCCATGTAGGATGATTTTATAACCTCTTAACACATGGCAATTGGAGCAGAAATTGAAACTCTAATTGGTATTTTAAGAGGATGAACCTTCTTAAAGTGTAACCATCTTAAGGGCAATGAGCATGCTCATTGTGCCCCTTAATGGCCTGCAATATCTATGCAATTCCAGTGACTCCTGTGAACCTCTCTGACATTTAAGTCTTCAAATGAGATTGCTGAGATTGTTAACTAATGCAAACTCTCTCTGCTGCAAAGTTTCTGTTATTGCATCTTTGCCTCAGTGGATCTCTTGATTTTAATTCTTCACCACTAATCTCTACCATTAGCATGGCTGCAGTTGTCATTTGATGTGGATGTCAAGCAAGTTGATATTTCTAACCCCAGTTCTCATCCAGTACTTTTTGTTTGAAAACTGTTATTGTACTGGTTTAGTTCTCTATGATTTCATGATTTATTTATTTTTTGGTTCATTTTGCAGTAGTTTTGGGTAAGAGGCAAAATTACACAGGAAGACTTTCTTAAATTGTGCCAAAATATGATTGGAAGTGTTGTCTGGGATATTTTTTCTTTTACAGACCTTTAGGGGTTTTTATGGGTGATTTGGTGCTGTATCACCTTATCTCAGTGCTCTCTATTGTTAAGAATTTCAATTATGTTTTTATTCCTATTATTTGTGTTAAATATTGTTTCTCTCATAAGATAGGATGTAATTTTTATTCTCTACAAAGAAAATGATCTTCTCTTCATATCCTGTGCTCTATGTACTTACTTTAAAGCTTGGTTTCATGACTTATATTTTTAATATCTTATAAGTACTCCTGTGAAATGCCTGTCCACATTTTTTCAGTTTCTGCCTGCATGACTGGATGCAATGTTGGCTTGGAAAATACACTCCGTGTACTGATACTAAATGTCACCCACCCTCTCCCAACTTCCCCCCGACTACTCACCCATATGGGCTTCCTCCACAGACACCACACACCTCAATCTTCAACTCCCTGGCTCCCAAAACCTGTGGCTGATTTTTATTTGATTTTATTTGTTTGTTTATTTTTTTTGGGCGTGAATTTATTTGTTTTTGTAGTTAACATAACTGCTTAATTGCTTAATTTGAAATTTTAATTTCACAGTGGTCATCAGTTATTCTGAGCAAACTTTTTTTTTTCTTTTTTTGGCTCTTAACGTGTTCAGGTGAGATATGCGGCTTCAGGATCCATGGGCAGAACGTCCCCTTTGAGGCAGTGGTCCTGGACAAGTCCACTGGAGAGGGTGTTATCAGGGCAAAGGACAAGCTGGACTGTGAGCTGCAGAAGGAGCACACATTCACCATCCAAGCCTATGACTGCGGAGAGGGTCCTGATGGCGCCAACATGAAGAAGTCCCACAAGTGAGTCAACTCCTGCCAGCTCCGATGTCCTCTGTACCCGTTCTACCCTGTTTCCCTCTGTCTTAACCAAATTCTGTTTAGCATGTTTAAAAAACGTTTTCCACTAATTTTCTTTGGGTTGAACTGTTTTAGCACATTTTCTTTGAGTTAACATATGTTTAATCCAAAAATTTGAAAAAAGATCATAGACAGTATAAAAGATAGGCCAGTGCAGAAGGACTTCTGGTCCTATAGAAGTCTGTGGGAAAATGGCTCTCTTACTTGACCTCTGTAAACACTTTCCTGCAGAGTTTATCAGCTCAGTCGCTCATTTTGAGTCATATTTAATAAAAAATTAAGTGCCATCTGTACATTTTGCTCATATTGTGTTTTAGAACAAAGGGGTACACTCATTGAGCGAGCTATTTCACAATCAGACCTGCCCCATCTCGTCACATCCGGTTTCAAAACACCAAGATGGTAACAGCAAAAACGCTCATTTGGAGGCTTTAAAATGCAACTTAATAAACCAGTGGGTGACTTCACAGTAGCTACGTCCGTCTTTTATACTGTCTGTGAAAAAGACATACACTGATCATTAAGGGGATGTGGTATACAAATTTCCAGCTTCGTATTTTTATTCTTGGGCTTTATTGGGCCTTGGTGCAGCACCTCTTTTTTATCCACTGCGGGAAACAAGCCGTTTTAGTTCCTCTGTTAAAGCTAGCTTTCTGATTAGCTGCCCCTCATGAACAGAAGATCTGAACAGCAGGTGGTTTGGGCTTTTGTTCTCACATCCATCGTAGGAATATTTACTCTTATTCACATCATAAAGAGCCAAAAATAGAAAAAAAAATTGTATGAAGCCGCATTCAGTCTGAAGCCTGAGCTTTTGGCTCACAGGGATTGCTTGTACATACCCTGACCTCATTATATGAAACTTTGGCCATGATTAATACGAGCATTCACCATTGTGACAGTAAATATATGAAGAAAAGAGGAAATGGTACAATCTGTGTTGTTTAATTAAAAAATAAGACCTGCCATTTCACATAGAGTAATTCTGGTTACTTTCACACCTAACCTGTTCGTTGTGGGTAATTATTCAGTGTGAGTGTATCATCAAATGATGATGCATTTGTCCTGGCAAATGGTTTATGAAGGCAAAGCAGAGAAACCACACAAGTGTGTAAATATAGATATGTGGTTTTAGCATGAAATCAAAAGCCAAGTTACTATTAAACCTTTATGCTGATTGTGGAAACTGTCAAGAGAATCCTTTCCCGAATGAGCCGTATAATTATCCACGAACATTTGGTGACATGAATGCACATCTGGATTGTAGGGATTTCCCCTCATGAATCAATGGGTGAGTAGGAGTGAAATGAGCTACTAAACTGACATTTCCCCAATAAAAGGTGAATGGGATAAGGACCATGAGTAGATGGATATTATCAATAGAAAATTAAGCTGTACCTATTTAAAAATAAATAAATAAATTTTCTAAATGATGATAAGAGTTGAATCAGGTCCACTACCAACAAAAGAAGATTATTTCCATCTGCAGTAATCCCTAACAAAAACCAGTCCAGGGCTTAAAGGCAACAATTGATTTATTTGAGCCAAACCAAGGTTTGAGGTAAATCATAGTTATCCATTCAAAGAGGACCATCATGGAAATCATCCTTTTCATATCCTTTTTTCTGTATTGCCTCCTTTTCATAATTAAAACTGAAAATAAAATATTTTGCAGTGGTTTAAAAAAATTGACTCATTGACTATCCAACTGATAGAAGTGTCCTAACTTGAATGCGTCCCTATCAGGGCCACTGTCCACATCCAAGTGAACGACATCAACGAGTATTCACCAGTGTTCAAGGAGAAGTCCTACAAAGCCACTGTTATCGAGGGAAAGAAATACGACAGCATCCTGAAGGTGGAGGCAGTGGATGCCGACTGCTCGTTCCAGTTTAGCCAAATCTGCAACTATGAGATTGTGACCCCTGATGTGCCCTTCACCATCGACAAGGACGGTAAGGATGTTCATATAGCACCCTTGTCTCTGTGCCTGTTGGAAAAAGGTGCAGCACACGCCTAAGAGCCATGATTGCATTCACACACATCATGATGCCTATTGATTTGCGCAAACAATGATGCTGCAGGGCTGTCATTCACAATTCAGCACAGCTTGTCGGCTTGCAAGACAGTGACAGCCTTCTTTAAATGTCACCAAGTTGGTCAGTGATTATTCTTGGATTTTAAGATTTTTTGTCTTGTAAAGCAAAGTTTAAGATCCAGTTTTCATATATGGTGCCTAGCTCTGATTTTAAGAAACAAAACACATGAGGACAGGTGATAATGTGAGGAGATGATCAATGATTGTGTTCAAATGTGATTGCTGATGTTTGAGTTAAATAAAAAGAACCCAAGATGGGAAGTGATCATAGTCCAGAACATTTAATCTCTTTCGCTTTGATTGTGAGACTCTGCATACACAAAAACTTTGAAAATGAATGTACAACATCTCAAGGAAAAGACCAAGTCAAAATATTATGAAGTGACCCTTAGATGTCAGTCAGTATATTGTGCTTTTGGCTTGACAATAAATCTACACAATAGCTCTGTTTGAAACACTTATTGTTTTAGTCCTTTAGGGGTTTTTATACCTACTAATACCTCTGCCATTTTTATTTCACTTTTGTTCTTAGCACAGGTGCAGCTTTGAAATTAAACAGAGTGGTCCTGGTGTTTAAGTTAACATTTTCCCACTCTGCTCAGGCTTCATCAAGAACACAGAAAAACTGAGCTACGGTAAAGAGCACATGTATAAACTGACTGTGACCGCCTACGACTGTGGAAAGAACCGAGCCTCTGAGGACGTGCTGGTCAAGATCAGCGTCAAACCCACCTGCAAACCCAGCTGGCAAGGTATCAAAGTGCTCTTTTGTTTTAGCTTCCCAACCATCACTGTTAAGATGTGTCTTTTGTGTTGAATGTAAATGATCCATTGATGCAGTCCAAACAGGCTCCATTATCAAAAGGATAACTGAACTCTTTTAAGCTATAAGACCTTTATCACACTAGAAAGAAGTGGAATTCTCCTTAATGAGTGATCAGTATTAAAGAGGCCTTTACTTAATGTACTTAACCTTAAAGAACATCTTTTCATTCTTTTTTATTCTCTCTTCTTCTTTTTCAGGCTTCAGTAAGAGGATTGAATACGAGCCTGGCACTGGTAGTTTGGCCCTTTTCCCCAGCATGCACTTGGAGACCTGTGACGAGCCAATCACCTCCATCCGGGCCAGCATCGAACTGGAAACCAACCATATTGGAAAGGGCTGTGACCGTGACACCTACTCTGAGAAGTCACTGCATAAGTTGTGTGGTAAGTAACTCAAAATGGTTATTGTCACTATGTTAGTAGTTGTAGTCAGAAGATTTTTTATTTATTTATTTATTTTTTGATAAATGCAAGAGACAAATACAATTGCTGGCCGTCTTTGTTCTTTAGGAGCCAGCTCCGGCACTGTGGAGCTCCTTCCTGCACCCAGCAGCTCTGCGAACTGGACTGTAGGACTGCCCACTGATAATGGGCATGACAGTGACCAGGTGTTTGAGTTTAATGGCACCCAGGCCATCAAGGTTCCTAATGGTATGGTGAGCACCAGCCTGAAGGACCCCTTCACCATTTCTGTGTGGATGAGACACGGCCCTGGGGCCCACGAGAAGGAGACCATTCTCTGCAACTCTGACAAGACAGGTAGGAGTCCCCGAGAAGAGTCACATCTTATTCTGAATGAAATAAACATTTGAAGGCACAAACTGTTATCCAACTGTTAAGAAAAAAATGTACTAAAATGGATTAAAGATTTCTCTTTACTATAATACACAAAGTCTCTGTCTGTCTGCAAACTCCTCCTAGAATGTCAGGAGTTGAGCAACCAGACTTCGCACACAGTTACATCTTAGGCTCCTGAAGGTTCTTATCTATATCAGATATTATGATGCCATCATGTTGCCTGGCAACCACCTAACAGCAGGCTAAAATGACCTGTTTTTAGCCTTTATGCACCTAAAACATCTTATGAAAGTATCCTGTCATTTTAATTTCTCGACAGTCACATCTCATTTATAGCCATAAAAGCCGAATTATACATGCCTAGCAACCACCTAGCAACAAGCTAAAATGAGCCATTTTTAGCATATAAACAATAATCTACCACCCTGATTTTTTTTTTTTTTTTACTTTTCTCAGCATGGGCATGTACTTGTAATAAAAATCTGCAGAACAAAAGGTTTGAAGAGTTCAGAATGATCTTTTTTTTTTTTCTTTTTTTTTAAATTTTCATTCTTTGGTCATAGTGACTTGTTTCATACATGTAATAACCATTGCACATGGACTCGGTTCATCTCAAAACTGCACCATTAAAATATCTGGCAGCTACTGAACAGGCCAAACCTGTGTTTAATTCTTTTTGAATCTGACTGGCATACTCATTATATATGCACAAATGGTGTCTGAAGATCATCTGATTAAAAACAAACCAAAAAGTAAAAAGGAAAAAACCCACCATTGTAACTTCAGGCTATAATCAGCATTTGTGCTCAGCTGGCGGACTAACACATGGAAACGTGCTTCCTTTTATAGTTTCTTTCTCACCTCCTGCCGAGCGCTCGCTGACCTTTACATTTTTGTCAGTAGTTGTAAATTTTGTGTGTGGTCGCAAGCTCCTTGATGTTATTGACTGTAACATCTCTGCTGTAGCCAGTGATGGGGAAGCACTTCATCAGCTTTGGCCCAAGTGCTTATATAAGGAGGATTACATCAGAGCGGCCGTGGCCTGGACAGGAAGCTCCCATACCCATGATCTCTGCGTCATTCACGTCCTCCATTCACCACAGTCTGGAACAGAAAGATGAATCTCACATTGTATTTAGTTTTACAGAACCCTGTTTCCAAAAGAAAGTTGGATTTAAGTCTTTAAACCTTAAATTTAAAGAAATGTTATTTGCTCCATATCAGTTTAGTGGTGTGCCAAAAAGGGTTAATTGGAAATATCAATTAAATGTTTATAAAAAAAAAAAAAAGAGAGAGGTTGAATACTTCAGAAGTGAAGATGGCGAGCTGTTGATCACTCTGTGAGAAACTGTATGGACACAGTCAGCAATTTAAGAATAACAAAGAATTTTTTTTTTTTAACATACAATTGCAAGTAATTTGGTGATTTCATTGTCTACAGGTACATAATATACAAGAGACAAAGCCGAAAACTAGTACTAAATGTCCCTAATCTCCCGGCCTTCACGGACACTGAAGACTGCATTAAAAACTGACATGAATCTGGCTAAAGAGAGACCATCCAGCTTTTATCAGTAAACAGTTTGTAAGCTAGTATCAGTGATGCTTTAATGTGCATTGCATGGCTAAGCTGCACATCTGTGAGGGCACCATTAATGCTGAATGGTATATCCAGGTATTGGCCACATACTGTATAATGCCATCCAGATGTTGTCTTTTTCAGAGGTCTCACTTATTTCAGCAAGCCGATGTATTTTTTTTTTTTTTTAGAGGTGATTTTTGTTCTTTTTAATCATCAAGAGCATGACTTGTGTTTGTAATGCAGCGCTTACAAGTAATTTACTGCCCTGTTGTAAACAGTTGCAAATATAAAGTACTAATACCAAAGGCCACAGAATATTTTTACTCTATTTTTGTGCAGTTGTAGATTTTTTAGTTCTTATTGTTTCTGCAGAAGACAGCTGTTTTATTGAATTTCAAAATAATACCAGTAACCTTTTAGTTTTTCATATATTCACATTTACATTTTAGAGTTACAGTTTCTCATCCTGATCTCCTCCGTCATGTTCTTCTTTACAGAGATGAACAGACACCACTACTCACTCTACGTTCACAACTGCAGGCTGATTTTTCTCCTACGCCAGGAGCCGTCTGACACAGAGAACTACAAACCCGCGGAGTTTCACTGGAAGCTCGACCAGGTCTGCTGCTTCCAAAATGAAACTTTGCGCCAGTGTACAGGATGAGGCAAAATATTATGTTTATAAAAATGAAGTGACGGTGTGCAGTGAGTCCCGTGTTCAGCTTTTCATTCCCTCTGCTGTGTTCTTCACAGGTTTGTGACAAAGAGTGGCATCACTATGTGCTAAATGTAGAGTTCCCCACTGTTTCTTTGTTTGTGGATGGGACTACCTTTGAGCCCTTCCTGGTTACGGAGGACTACCCGATGCACGCCTCCAAGATTGAAACTCAGCTCACCATTGGTGCTTGCTGGCAAGGTAAGCTTTGTAATTGATTAGAGAGCGCTGTTATATGACAAAATGTATTGATTTACTTTGAGTTTGAAGCAGAGACGCATTGTATTGAAACGTGTGAGTCTCTCTTGTGTATTGTTTTTTACTCTGCTTTTGTAACATTTTGATGTTTTCTTTAACTAGAAAACAGTTAGAACTATATTCATGCTACATGATATTCTCTTGTCTTTTTGCATCTGAGCTTGTGTAAAATACCTGCATATTATTTTATATTCAGCCAACGCCGTATTAACTCTTTCTTAGATTCTGTGAGATAATGCACCGTGACCTCATGTGTAGCATCTGAATCTCTCCTCCAGATCCTCAACCTTCCTCCCTGTCTCTCCCTGCTCTCTTGTTTCTGTCCTTTACAGAAAACTCAGGACATGACAATGACACTGAGGCAGTCTCTGAGCCCAGTTCAGGTTGCTCAAGTCTTTCCCTTACTCCTCAGATATGTTCATGTGTCCACAATGTCCCACCATGCTAATTGCATCCTCATACCATTAAGACTAGAATGATTCTTATACATTCTAGATGCAAAAATAATTTGTTTTTGTTCATGACTCTTTGCTCCATGAGGCAGTTTTGATAAGTTTAGTTTTATTCAAAGGCGGCTGACTCCATTTGTTTGCTCTTCTTACTGCAGCAGCCAAGCAGTTGTTTTTTTTTTTTTTTTTTCTTTTTTTCCTCTTTTTTGCCACAATTTGATACTCCAGCAGAACACAAATAGACACCTAAAAAGCACAAGAGTCTGACCTGGCTGCAGCATTTTGGCCATGCTGGCTTTTCTTTCAGAGCATGACCTTGAGGTTGGAAGCAGTAACTCCTCTATATCAGATAACAAACCTGCAGCACACACGCGCACACACACACACGCACACACAGATGCACACTTACACACAGATACTTACACACAGACACGCACACTTACA
>VUQI01026312.1:34859-45665 GCA_015106735.1 Paratilapia polleni
AACTCCTCTATATCAGATAACAAACCTGCAGCACACACGCGCACACACACACATCACTGGATGAATACGCGACCTTGAGATGTAGAGTTTGTCACTGACTATGCAGTGGTGCAGACCAGTACTCATTATGATGTAGCTGGAAGACAGGAATAATGTACCTCTCTTGAAATGTCAAGGCTCCAAATTTCAGATCATGTATTCTGAACATTTTGCAGTCCTCAAGATGGTTCCATTATTTTGTGGAAATTAAGTGACTAAAGAGGATTAATTCACCATTATCTTACATAATCCTTTCTTTGAGTTTCTTTTTTTCTGTTGATGCCATTTCTTTTCCCACAGTAATTAAGCCGTTCACCCTTTTAATGCAAACGTTGCATGCGCCAAAGGCGTGTATGAGCTCATCCATCATTTGCCTGTCTTGCTCTCTGGGCCTCGGGCCTTTGAAGGGCACACATACTAACTTGCATGAACTCCATTCACGTCAGCTTTGCATATTGAGACAGCATTCTTGAAATCTCCAGCCCCAAAAAGGTGAACTCAGTGAAATGTACCCCTAAATAACTTTTTTTTTTTGTGTTTGTGTTATGGTTTTCCTCTCCTCATCTCTATCTTGGAAACCAGGTGGAAATGCTCGAATGGCTCAGTTTTTCCGGGGTAACCTAGCAGGGCTGATTATTCGCTCTGGCAAGCTGGAGAACAAGAAGGTGATCGACTGTTTGTACACCTGCAAGGAAGGACTGGACGTGCAGCTGCCTGAGGAGGTAGCTTCAGCGGTCAAGGTGAGGAGGGCAAAACAGTGATAACAAATCTTTGAGACTTGTGTACCTTTATGAGGAAATCTACTTCTAACTCCTTTCACAGTTTGCTTTATTGTGTGAACTGTGGGCAATTCAGCCAGAGTGTTATTTTTAACTTTAATCTTGTAACTTTTGGGGGATCTTTACCCTGAAGTTTGGAAATACTGCAGTAACTCAGAAGAGTATATTTTAACCATTTGAATAACTTTTAACAGGTTCTCCAGAACTAAAGGTAGAAAAGATTGCATGTGACGCATGAAAAATGACTTGAACTAGCTTGTCATGTATTTCACTTACAGCTCAGTATCACTCACGATTCATATTTTTCACAAGTCCCTCACCTTGTTTTCTTCTCTCAGGTGGAATTCAACCCCAACCAGTCCTCTCTGACCATTGAAGGTGACGACATTGATGCCTTTGACAAGGTCATGCAGCACATCTCCTACTTAAACTCCCGCCAGTTCCCAACCCCTGGCATCAGGCACCTGCGTATCTCCACCACAGTCAAGTAAGCAGAAGAAGCTAAAAATACTTATTATTTTCTCAGCTTGGCCTGTCTTGTCACTTCATCGGCTGGCTGGCAGCAGCACAGCATTGTTTATAAAACAGGTCCTTTCTGCCTCATAGACATTCAGAAAGAGTTTCTCTTGCTACTTGAAATGTAAGGGTGGTTTATTGAGATAAAATAGAGGTCAAGAGTTTTACCTGATGCCCATAACAAAGAGAATAAACACAAGGTGTTTTGGTGCTTGAGAATGACAGGCAGAAGAGCAGTACTTTTTTTTTTCTATTCTCTTTGATGTATGCAGCACTGGAAAGTCAATAAGAACAGAAGTACATTTACTGATTTCATACATGGGTGTGAAAAGAATGTGTCAAAGCTCTTGTGTTTGTTCTGAGCCCACTCCAAGATTTGTTCCAGTTGGTGAAGCCATTTAACATTTGTTCCTATTTGCACATGCACAAATCTGCATCAGTGCCCAGTTTTATAGCGTGGACTGAGCAGTCAGACTAAAATGATGAATTTTTCTTAAAATTTCAACTCTTCTGCTTGTGGTACAGTTACATCAATATAACTAATGAAGAAGAATTGTAATAAGCATTTTATATGTGGCGATGCAGTCATAGCGCATTTTATTGCAGTGAAAAGCAAGAATATGTTCCCATATTTTTTATTTTTTTACACATCAAACCATTTGACACATAAAAATGAACCACAATAACTCATCAAATAATTTTATTATTTTGCAGCTTGTGCAGATCATCAAGCTTTAAGCCTTCTGCCCAGGCACAAATCAGGGTCTTTTGCTTTTCTGTCACACACTGTTGTTTGCATTCAGGTGGCTCAAATGTATTCACTTCCATTTCTTATTGTATCAACCTATAACAGTCTATCTGCCACTTTTGCCTTTAAAACCAAAGGAAGAAGCAGCAACTTCATTTTTAAAAAAAATTCCAATTTCTGCACATTTAATGATGCCTCTTCCACAGATGCTTCAATGAGGAGTCCTGTGTAACAGTGCCAGATGCTGAAGGTTATGTGATGGTGCTGCAGCCAGAAGAACCCAAGATCAGCCTGAGCGGCATTGACCACTTTGCCCGCAGCGCTGCCGAATTTGAGAGCCAGGAAGGAGTGACGCTGTTCCCTGAACTACGCATCGTGAGCACCATCACCCGTGAAGTGGAGGCCGACACAGAATCTGAAGCTGCAGAGGGAGCTGATGATGACCCCACAGGTTAGAGATGTGCACATTGGACTCTGAAGCAACCTCTTATCATGATAAAGGGAATTAATAGATAAACAGTAGCTAACCTGTTTCTGCTTTTATTGGATTGTTAGTGTTTTTTCTCTTCTACTGTCTACTTAAACACAGCTGTGTATATAATCGTAATCATTGCCTTGATTGAATTACTGAGTGATGATAAAGTAAAGCAAAAATCTGAGCCCTTGATCCCTGCAGCCTCACAGGTATATTACCAGCTGGCCAAGTGTATTTTGCCACTCATTTTAGCAGCTAGCCGTGTTTTCCCTACCACCGATCGAACCACCGACAACCCACTTTACCTCCTGAGCTGCAGCCACTCGTTAAGAAAGTGGCTGAGCTTCCTTTTGCAATGCGCATGCACACACCCCCCCTCCCCCAAGACAAATACAGTCTAAATCTGTGGGCGCACACACAGGACACAAAGGTTCACTGGTTTGATTTTTCTTTATTATGTCACCTGTCTGTACCTTTGACAATGAATGGTTCTGCAGGCACAAAGAGTGTGCAGTAGGTATCTGTGTAGAAATACAGTAGCAGTTTATGTTGAGGATTATGCTTGGGGGATGAAGGGATTGGAAAGCGAGCGAGAGGGAGGGAGAGAGGAGAGATAAGTTGTTTACTGCTTTATGGGAGGGGTCAGCGACCAGCCATGCCATCTGTTGGGCTTGCACATAAGTTAAGAGGAGGAGACACAATAGACATGCACTGAGGTTGACACAGATACCACGAGATACAATGTCCTGTGGTGAGCAGCAGGCCATATGGGACAAAAGGGCTTACAGAGATCTGTTGCTATTACTTGCATTACCCTGCCCCACCTTACACAACCCACAAACAAGAGATGTCACAGTAGATAATTAAGAGTCATTTAAAAGGAGCTTTAAAGAGTCAAATGGTGCAAACAGTAGATGCATGAAATATTAATTTGTTTCATAAACAAACTGAGAAAACAGATTGCATAAACTGGACTATTACAACATTACGATTTAAATAATAAAATACCTTTCAATTGTACACAAGTTTATGAACTGTTTGCTATGTAATGGCTATTCCTTAAAATAGACACATTCAGTAATGTAATAGAATTTACACAAACAGATTAAAGTAATTATATTTACATGGACTTCTGTTGACAAAGAAACACTCAAAACATGGATCATGTTTTCTGTTACTGTGGAACCTGATCTATAGTAGATAATGATGGACAGTTATCACAGATGACTGTGTGTGTTTGTACATTAGCAGTAAGAATAATAAGAGCTAAATCTACTGTACATGTTTTATTGGACTCTTAACTGTTGGAGCCAGGATATACTCTCATCAGTTCTGTATAATTTCCCTCTTACTCCCATTCTTTAGATTAGTTTTTTTCTACTGATTGAACTGATTGAAATTTAAAACAAAATCACTAACATTTGTTCCCCTGCTCTAACTATAGCTAGTTTTTGTACTTCTGAAGTGCAGTGTGTTAGTGAAAAAATAAGGAATGCAGTAAGAAATCTTTATATATAAACAGACCTGTAATCTGTCTCAAAAAGTGCTGTTTCATATTTCGATATAGAAATTGGATGTTTTTTGTTTTTTTTTCCTCATCCTTTCTACATTTGCTGTTTTGGTTTGATAACAGATCAGAATGAACCCAAACACCAATATACACTACAGACACAGACAGTGATAAATTTCAAAGGAGTGCTCCAAATCGGAATCATTTTTAATCAATTGTTCTTTCAGTCCAAGAGACAGTGGTGTCAGAGGAAATCATGCACAACCTGGACACGTGTGAAGTGACTGTGGTGGGAGACGAGCTGGACGGGCAGCACGAGAGCCTTGAGGTGGACATGTCCCAGCTGCAGCAGCGCGGCTTGGAGATGAGCTCATCCAACCTGGGCCTCGTCATCACCGGTACAGAGCACTGTGCTCAGCTAGGACAGCTTAAACAGCATATAGCCATGGTTTCTGGAAAGTTTATAGTATAGTGATAGTTTTGCAGAAATGAAGAGTTTAAAGGAGGAGGAAATAAACTGAAATTTGAAGAAATTCTAGTGCACTAGTACATGTAACCAACAGGAGAATTTAATCATATATGGAGAGTTTAAACTTTTTTTTTTCTGTATGTTCCAGGTGTGAATACCATGGCCAACTATGAGCAGGTCCTGCACCTTATCCGTTATAAGAACTGGCACACCGAGGCTCTCTTTGACAGGAAATTTAAACTGGTCTGCTCTGAACTCAATGGTCGCTACATCAGCAATGACTTTAAGGTCGAGGTGTGTAGGAGCATTTGTCACGTAACACGGACGCATTACGAACCTGTCCTGGTGTTACTGAAACACTCTTGTATTCCCTCACTTCAACAAGACTAAATGTGGTTTTCTGTTTTTATTCCTCTCTAGGTTAATGTAATCCACACAGCCAATCCTGTGGAGCATGCCAACAATGCCATGGTGCAGCCCAACTTCATCAACCCTGTCCATCATGCCTCTGTGGATCTGTCTGGCCACAACTTGGTCAACGCTCATCAGGCGTCAGGTAGTGAAACATGTGAGCCTGGCATGTAAAAATGCTAAGATTAAAGTACAGTTCTTTTTTTTTTTTCCCTTCGTCCTTTTTCACCAGCTTGCACAGAAAAACCTCTTTACTAAACCATATCAGTAGTCATCTGCAATAATAATCTCACCAAATTAAAAAAAAAGCAAATATTTGTCAGTTTGGGTGAAGCGATAATTTTGTTAAGGACACAAAAACAAAGTATAAACAGCAGTTTCTTTCCTGCTTAAATTCATTAAGGATGTCCGGGAAGAGAAATCAAGCGTAATGTTTTTTTTTTTGTTTTTTTTTCTCTGGTGCTTGTTGTAGTGTAGTGTGTTTATCCGAAAATGTCATAATCAAACCAGTAATCAGCTTAATTGTTGCTGTAGAAAAACATTTGTGATATGAAAGCTGGAGGATTATAGCCTACTAACCAGAAATGGGGCATGTATGAAACTACACCAGTAGTTTGTCTGTATTTTTTATTTATTTATTTTATTTTTTTTTTTTAATGGAACAAGTTTAGGGATTACTCCTGAGCGCTGTCGGTGACATCTGCACAGGCGGTGCTCTGAGCACAACCTTTTATTTTCCAGCTTCAGTAGTCCTCTAAGCTGTCTGCATCACTAAGCTTGCCAGTGCACAAGGGAGGGCCCTTCCTGCTAATATGGAGGAAAGTAGAGCAGGTTGGCGGGAGACGGGCAAAGCTGTTTAAAGAAAAACACACACCTTGAGCAGCATGTATGTGCAGTTCATTAGGAGCACACCATAAGGCCAAAGCAGTGACACACCTGAGACAGGTGTGGAATCTGTGTTTCCCCAGATAAAAGTATTAGTTTACATCTAACCTGTCACTCTGTTTTTCCTGATGCGTTTGCCCCCACACAGTGGTTCCCAGTGCTGCCACCATCGTCATTGTGGTGTGTGTCAGCTTCTTGGTGTTCATGATCATCCTGGGTGTGTTCCGGATCCGAGCCGCACACCAGCGCACCATGAGGGACCAGGAAAACGGCAAAGAGAACGAGATGGACTGGGACGACTCAGCCCTCACCATCACTGTAAACCCCATGGAGGTAAAACCACACGGAGGGTTTGCAGGGAAGCAAAATGAGTAAAAGATATTATGATAGTGATTAACTAGTGAAAAGCTGTTTTAACAGAATTTCGCTGCTGGTTAGGCTGCAGCCCAGACAGCTTTTCGCTTGCTAATGCATTCTGGGTGATGTTAAAACTGTGCCCTAGTTTTGTTTGAGCCCTCATAATTAGCAGCCTTATGAGGACGGGAGAGAGACTTTGCTGCAAATGTATAAGTCACATTACCTCCCTCGCTGAAATAAAGGAATGAAACCAAAGAAAGCAGCTTTTTTTTTTTCTTTTTCCCAAAAGTCCAAAATGAAACAAATGAGTCAGTTTGTGGGTTGAATCCTTCTGAGTCATTTAATTACTCAGCGTTACTTTGCTGTTTGTTAAACTGAACTCCCATGTGTTGACTTGCTTTAAGTCTTAATGCTGCTGTTTACAGGTGACTAAATCACAAAGGTGGTTTGCCAAAGAAAAGCATATCCACTAAGTGAGACTGTACACATTTGACTTGAATTGAAACTGGATTGATCAAATACAAACTCTCTTGTTAACGGGCTTCAGTGAGGATTTAGAAAAACAGGTTTCTGTGGTACATCTTTTAGCCAGTATCCACAAGTGGAATATGGATTTGTTAAAAGGTTTATTAAAAATATTTTTTGTGGCTCAGTTGTATTAAGTAGAACTGAAATGAAAAGATCAATATCCTCAACCACTTAGAACTGGCTCTTTCAAAGACATTTGTTATTTATTGAACAGATATGCTTCATAAGAGACAATTATTGAGGTAATACAGCATTTCTCGAAGAAGTCTGTTAAATCCCTCTCCTGCTGTTTTGTTTTATATTGCTGTATTTTAACATTAATCTGCATCCCATTCAGATTTTTCACCTGGGTGCTTATTTATATTGAAAACTGCAGTCATGTTTAAGTTGAGGTGTACATGAAACATCACAATCCATTTAGGCTGGTTAACATGACTGATGTACACAGTTCAATGGCATCATGTTATGAGATTTTTCTAGTACTGATTCACCTTAAAAGGCCCACCACTATGACTGCTGAGTTTAGTTAATTATCCTGGTATTGAATATTTTCTAATATCTGAAATTCAGAATAGTGGACTGTGTGCCATTGTTTTCCATTACAGGAAACTGTTTTATATTTCTCTGTGCAGTATTTAGGGTATTTGATGCACTTATTAGACAGCTAGTAGAAAATATTCTTAAACCCCAGCACTACATGTGCTCTTTTTTCCTTGTGAAATCTTGTACAGATGGGTCCATAGGTTTTTGATGTATTTTTTTGTAATTTTGCATCTGTACACCATCACAGTGGATTTTAAATCAGTCAAGATGTGATTGAAGTGTAGACTTTGAGCTTTAATTCAAGGGGTTTAACAAAAGTATTTCATTAACTGTTAATTGGAATTAGTGCCATTTTTTATAAATTACATTTTCAGAGGCTCAGAATGAATTGGACAATTGACTGACAAGCAGTTTCATGGCCAGATGAAGCCTGTTCCCTTGTTAGTTCATGACAAATGAAACAGACGTTGATTTAAAATGTTGAATTTGTATTTTATAGCTTTTCCCTGTAATTGAGATGCAATGAGGTCCAAAGAGATGTCAGTGCAAGTGAGGGAGGTGATCATTAGGCTGAAAAACTGAAATAAAACTATCAGGGAGACAGCAAAAACTTCATGTGTCCAAATCAACAATCTGGTTCATTCTTAAAAAGAAGGAATGAGCTGGTCAGATCAGCAACACCAAAAGGCCTGAAACCGCACAGAAGACAACTAAAGTTGTTGATGACAGAATTATTTCCATGGTTAAGAAAAAAACTTCTAATGAGGTCAGGAACACTCTTGAAGAGGTAGGCACATCATTGTCAAAGTCTACAATCCAGAGACGCCTTCATGAATGTAAATACAGAGGATTTACAACAAGGTGCAAACCACTGGTTACACTCAAGAACAAGAAGGCCAGATTAGACTTTCCCAGGAAACATCTAATAGAGTCTGCACAGTTCTGAAAAAAATCTTTGGACAGATGAAACCAAGATTAACTTGTACCAGAATGATGGGAAAAGAAAGTATGAAGGAGAGAAACAGCTCATGATCTGAAGCATACCACATTGTCTGTCGGACAGGATAAAGGCAGTGTTATGACATGGGCATGTATGGCTGCCAGTGAACCAGGTCACTAGTGTTTACTGATGATGTGACTGCTGATAGAAGTAGCAGGATGAATTCTGTAAGTGTACAGGACTGCTACTCTCTGCTCACATTCAGCCAAATGCTGCAAAACTGATCAGACAGAACTTCACAGTGCAAATGGATCATGACCCAAAGCAAACTGCAAAAGCAACCCAAGAGTTTCTCAAAGCAATGAAATGGGATATTCTTCAATGGCCAAGTTAGTCACCTGATCTCAACCCAACAGAGCAGCTTTTCAGTTATTAAATAGAAAACTGAATGCAGAAAGACCCACAAACAAGCAGCAACTGAAGGCGGCTGCAGTAAAAGCCTCGCAGAGCATCCCAAGGGAGGAAACACAGCATTTGGTGTTGTCCATGGGTTCAAGACTTCAGGCAGGCAAATTTACAAAAATAAAATGTCTCTGTCCAAAAATGTATGGACCTAACTGTATTCAGTTACATATGTGAAAAGTATTTGAAATAGGAAGGTAACATGTGCTTAACAAAGCCCCCAACTTTGACCGACCACCATACAAAGTTTGTTGATATTGATTCAAGTAATTGAATAGTTGGGATCGCTAAATGAATAAATTAATGTCCCACAGACTGACTGCCCACAATCATCTTCTTCTTTTCTCGCTGTCTCTGATGCAGACATACGAGGACCAGCACAGCAGTGAGGAGGAGGAGGAAGAGGAGGAGGAGAGCGAGGATGGAGAGGAAGAAGATGACATCACGAGTGCTGAGTCAGAGAGCAGCGAAGACGAGGAGGGCGGGGAGCCGGAGGACCAGCAGGGGGCCAGCAGACAGCAGCAGCTGGAGTGGGACGACTCCACCCTCACCTACTAAAACGCACACAAGACACTCAACACAAGCTCTGACACACATCAGCAAGTCACTCATACTCCCTGCTTCACACACACACACACACACCCCTCCCTCCCTGCAGTTTGATGTCTAGGAGCCATGATCTAAAAAAAACAAAACAAAAAAAAAAACGGAGAAACAAAAAGTCCCTTCAGCATATATATGGTCAAGGTTTTCCTGTTGTTATCTTAGTGGTGGTACTCAGTGTAGTGTAGTCATCACCGGATTGCTGATATTTTTTTTATTTATTATATTTTAATTCCCAGGAAAACCTGGCTTACATTTGAACTGTGTGAGGAAGCCAACCCTGCACTTTTTGTTTTCTCTCAGACGTAAGGCTTTCAAAAGGAGAATAATCGGTTTTTCTGATGTTTATTCTTTGCTAATGCTTTTAGATTTGTTCGCTAATCTCACAACTAGCTCCGACTTGAGTTTTCTTGACTTGTAGTCCACAGTAATCAAAATGATGCTTTTAACAAGTAGGCTGCATTTTCTTCTCCTTTTTTCTTTTTTTTTTTTCTTTTAGTGCATGAAGACATTTGGGAAGTCATGTGTGTAGAGAAATAAATTGCTTTTTAAAGATTTTGTAAATATAAAGAAACCATGTAATTAGTCAATGTGTTAGTGAAGGCCTAATCAATGGGGTCCAATATCTAAAATGACGTAATGTAGAATATTTGTGTCACGCAGGCTGTCGCAGCATGCCGCTGAATTTCTGCAAAAGCTGTTCCATCATGCTTGTACAAAATGTCCGCTTCATGATGAGAAACCCAGGACTGTTAAGCACCGGTTTCCATGACAAAGTGTTGTCCATTTTTGTCTCTGCTTTTCTTTGCAAGGAGTAAAATCATTTCTTTTGCTTTCTCGTAGGCAGAGGACTAGTTGATGGTTTCAGCTTCATACGTGCTTTTGCTTTGCTTGCACAGGTGGCAATGCTCTACTCCTGGCTTTAGTGTTCTTTCATTCCCAGTAGATCTCACTGATGTACAGAAGGAATTTTCTTTACAGTTCAGAGTAATCACACTCAGAGAAATGCTAAATGGCGTGTGGAATCACAAAGATGGGGTCAGCGGCGCCATTCATCTTGAAATAAGGGTACTAAAACTTCTGCTAGTGTATTTTGGACAGCAGAAAGATTTCCTCAGCAGCTTTAAAACCTTTGTCCATATCCCAATCCTGTTGTGCTGACAAAAGTTGGAAGGAGAACCCCTTTCAGGCTGCTAAAAGAGCATGTTTATGAGCTTTAGTGGGGACTGGCTGAATAGTTGAATTACTGGCAATGTTTTTGGAACGGGAAGTGAAATGAAAGTCTTCAGGTTTGCTTTGTTGCAAGGTTCTTTTTTCATGGCATGGCTATTTAACCTGAAATAATAATACATAGCCTATATAAGATGCGTTTTTAAACTGTTTGCTCACTGCAGAAGTATCGCTGTCTTCGTTACAGTTCATGGATTTGCAGCTGAGGGTCTGACTGCGAGGCTTACAGCAGGAAAACACTTTGAAAATGAATCCTCTTCTTGTTTGAATCTTAAAAGGAGATTTTTTTTTTTTTTTTTTTTTTCTGTAAA
>VUQI01026318.1:0-10648 GCA_015106735.1 Paratilapia polleni
ATAGGATTTAGGTCTGGACTTTGACTGGGCCATTCTAACACATGAATATGCTTTGATCTAAACCATTCCATTGTAGCTCTGGCTGTATGTTTAGGGTCGTTGTCCTGCTGGAAGGTGAACCTCTGCCACAGTCTCAAGTCTTTTGCAGCCTCTAACAGGTTTTCTTCCAGGATTGCCCTGTATGTAGCTCCATCCATCTTCCCATCAACTCTGACCAGCTTCCCTGTCCCTGCTGAAGAAAAGCATCCCCACAGCATGATGCTGCCACCACCATGTTTCACAGTGGGGATGGTGTGTTCAGGTTGATGTGCAGTGTTAGGTTTCCAACACACATAGCGTTTTGGATATAGGCCAAAAAGTTCAATTTTGGTCTCATCTGACCTTCTTCCACGTTAGCTGTGTCCCCTACATGGCTTGTGGCAAACTGCAAATGGGACTTCTTATGGCTTTCATTCAACAGTGGCTTTCTTCTTGCCACTCTTCTATAAAAGCCAGATTTGTGGAGTTCAACCTCAGCTACCCAAAAAAACTGAAAAATACATTTTATGTGTTTAAAAAGATATTCCCTGAAATCTGAAATTAGTTTGAAAAGACCAAAAATAAAGTAAATGAAGTCTAGAATTTCTCAGCAGTGACTCATGGTCTCACATGGGATGGAAACATATTTTCTGGATAAAAAGTCATGTGTTCAGTCTACTCATCAATAGAAACCTTGTCCTTGTTCAGATTTGTTGCTTCTCTAACTTAATTTCTGACAGAAAACCTTGAAGGCAAACTGATGAACTTATTATGTTAAGTAGAAAAAAATATGAACCTCAAATAACGAATGAATTGATAACCCTTAAATGGGTTTTCAGAAGCATTTTATTTGTTTGTGTTTTATTTACAAAACCACAAAACATTTGTATTAAAACTTCACACAAACAGCTGTACAGAATTTTAGCACATTTACAGAATATTATGCAAATATTTACACACCATCACAGAGATCTGAGCTCCTCTACAATGACATGTCAGAGTGCCATGACACAAAAGCATCCTACATAAGCTGTGCTAAATCAAAGTCTGCTACTTATCTTAATTATTTTATTCACTTTTTTTCTGACACAAGGGCACTCATGTATGTGAGTGTTCATAGCTGAGTACTAATTAAAAAACATGATTCTTTTTGCCTTCAGTGAGGAGGAGAAACAGATTTTTCTACAGCCTTTATTCATGTCTGTGTGACAGCTGCTGCACTGACCCTTCCACAAAACATCTGTTTACACAGCTGGACAGCTGCATCAGTTCTCTTCTCAGGTTTTTTGTTTGTTTGTTTGTTTGTTTTTATTGGATAAGTACATTTTTCTACCTTTACAGTAATACTTCTGTTGGCTCAGTCAAAAACCTGCATTTAATAGCTGCCGAATAAACACTGAAATTAAGTAGGAATAAAGGTTAACAGTACAAGAAATATTCCTTTCAGACTGAATTTCTGCACATTGAATCTGATTTGTTTCAGCTTTCTCTCATTGAATTGAATTGGATTGAATTGAACTGAATTGTTTTGTAAATTAAAACCAAAAACTCTAAAACAGAGTAACGATTTTTGTATTATCTTCACAGTTTTTCGTCATGGTGCAGCAGGAAGGTTTCTGGTCTTTCTGTGCAAAGTTTGCAGGTTTTCTCTGTGTCTGTGTGTGTTTCCTCCCACAGTCCCAAACATGCATGTCAGGTTAGTTTTTGATTCTAAAATAATGTGATTTTGCCTGAAGTTAAGTGAACAGTTTGAGAGATGATAGTTTTATATATGTTTGGTGTGCTGATGATGAACTCACTTTCTTTGGGTCTGAATCTTCAGTTGATGAAGATGACGTTTCAGACACTTAAAAACAATTAATATGAAAATGAGAAAAAACTGTCAGACAAAAAATATTTTTGCTGCTTCTTGTTAAATTATTTTGAATGTTTTTTTAATATGCATTTAAAGCTAAAATGTTACACACAAATAAAATTATTTCAAAAAATCAAATTTCATTATGTAAAGTACTTACTGTCAGTACAGTTCTGAAAACAGAGACAGTATTACAGTTATTTATTCAGAACATATCAAAGGACAGAATAATAAAGGTGTTATCTGCACCACTTGTATAAAACATTTCAACTAATTACCAAATAAAATATCCAATATTTACACTTTATGAACTTTTCACATCAGAAGCACCAGACATAAAATATCAAATCATAAGAGCATTAACCCCCAAACTTAGAAACATATTGGAAGTAAAATGAGCTTTATGGTGTAAATATGTTTTGGTTCTCACCTTTATATTTTCTTCTCCAGATGAAGACTCCAGTGAAGCAGACTGTCAGGAGGACCAGTACTCCGATAATCCGGATAACAACACCAGCAGGAAACTCTGAAGAAGCTGAAACCAAAACATTTACACAGTTTAGCTTAGTAGCTTTAACACTACTTTAGTCCTTTATCTGAAGAGGATCACAGGAATTAAACAAACTGCACACATGTTCAGTGTAGATTAATAATCCATTTTAGGATGACTTCAAGCAGAAGAACTGTGTGACGGACATTACTGTCTGATTTTCATGTTACATTATAAGTAACGACCCAGTCATAAAGAATAAATGGATAAACACAGGAGGTTTAATCCTTCCTTGTTAACAAATAAACATTAAAGTTTGTTTTAAAGTTTTTTTGTTTTCTTTTTAATAAAAAGAACTCCATCCCAACAGAGATGATAGTGGGGAAAAAAGAGATCAGTTTTATTTCAGCTGTGTGTCATTATCCTCGAGTCTGCTGCTGTGTTTTGAGTTTTTAGAGTTTGAATTCTTGTTTATTTGCTCTTGTTTGATTGCTGAGGGTTTCCTTGCTCTTAATTAGATCTTGATTTTCATCTATTTAGTTTTAGTGTTGGGAGCTTTCAGTCCTAGTGGTGTTTTAGTTGTACTTACTGTTTATAGTTAGTGGTTTTGGTCCCTTCAGAGCCTCCCTTTGTTTAATCCCCCTGTGTTAAGTTCACTTGTTTTCAGTGTTTCAGTCATCAATTTCCTGTTATAGTTTGGTAGTTATTTATCCCTTGTGTTTTGGCTTTAGTTTTACTTAGATCTCATTGTCTAGATTTAGTTGAGCTGTGTCTCGTCACCCTCCTGTTAACCATTCCCTGATTATCTTGTGTGTATAAACAGTCCTCTCTCCCTCCAGTCTTTTAGTGTCTATTTACCTCACCTGTTCATCTTCCCTCATGTGTGCCCTGTGATTTCTTTGAGATTATTTTGGATTTACCAGTTTGTTGCCTTTTTTGGATTCCTGTTAAAAGTTTTGGATTGGGAGTTTAACTGCCCCTTTGGACTTTGCTAAAGCCTAAAAATAAAGGTTCTTTGTTATTAAGGTCAAGTGTTGAGTGATTAATCCATTGAGTGATTAAACCATATCAAAAACATAATTTGCTCTAAGTGTGTGTGAAAAGGGCTTCTTCCTGTTCCTTCCTTCACCAGAAGCTTTTCCCAGGTGACAGTAATGGAAAACCAAAACAGAGCAAAACAGACATATTTATCAAAGAGTTTATTCTCTTCTGGGTCCAGTCTTACCTTCATTGGTCTTAATCACTGTTTTGTCCAGTTTGGTGACCATGTCCTCATTTACACCAGAGAGCAGAAACACACATTCGTACCTCCTCCAGTCTTCAGGTTTGACTGATGAAAGATCCAGATCAACACTCATCTGGAAGGTCCCATCATTGTTGGGAAGGATTTCACCTTGGTACACACCTTCATAAATCTCCACTCCATCTTTCCTCCAGAACATCTTGGCTCTGTCAGGGTAGAAACCTGTAGCGTGGCAGCTGACCGGAGAGGAGGAAAACTTCTGGAGGAGAGACACTGAGGGGAGCTCTAAGGAGTAAAGAAAAAACACAATTCATAATGGCTAATATTACCATTTCTGTTTGATTTAGATTGAATTTTAATATAATTAACATTAACATTAATTAATATAGATGCCATTTAAAGTGTAATTAAGAAAATGGGGGAATAGTACAGAGCAGAATGAAGACATTAGAAGACACAAATGAAGGGAGTGAGAAGTGAGTGTTATAGAGGGCTGTGGTGATGGTCTTAGAAAGGAATGGACAAAGAAACTGGGGCAGGCAAAATGAAAAAAAAGACAAATGAAAAAGGATAAATGGTGATACAGTGGTGAGAAATATGTGAAAGAGCAACACAGAGATACAGAGTGATGAAGACAGAAAAGACAACAAACTAATACAAAGTGTGCTGTTCATTATGAAATTAAAGTTGTGTATCACACTAAATCTGATCATGTGATTTTACCTGTTCTCATTAGAGAGCTCCTTCCATACGCCACATACTTCTTCAGCCACTCAGGACAATGCTGGGTGTAATAGCTCTTCAGATTTCCTGAAAGAGCTCTGTTACCATCCCACTTGTGTTTGGTGATAACAGCCTGTGGTACTGGAGCGATCCATGTCTCTGTCTTCAGGTCAAATAATATGAAGTCTTCTCCATCATAACCATACTGCTCATATCCATTCACCTCATGTGTCTCATCATCCCACTCACAGCCGTACATCATCTGGTTAATGTGGACACCTGACAGAAAGACAAAGACAACGTTTATTTTAAACCAGAGTGAGACACAGTCTCATATTGACACAGAGACACACTGATCAACAGACACTAAAACAAGAAATCTGCACCTACTGCTGGTGGCCTGATGGAAGCTACTTAACACATCTGTTGCAGTGAGAGACACAGTTTGATAAGAACAGGTGTGTTTTAAATGAATTTACACAATGACAGCATCATTTAACCAATATCTGAGCACAACAGTACAGGTGATATGATTTTCCTGCTTTACTAAACATTTATGAGCCATAATCAAATCACTGTTCACACTCATTAAGTTTTCGGACAGCAGGAACAGAAAAATAATGAAATGAGAGAGTTAAGCATGAGAGTGTGTTGAGTCTGACAGTGTTCAGACAGTGTGAATACAATAGTGGTGATGCATGGTGTGTGTGTGTGTGTGTGTGTCCACATTTCTTTGCTAAACAGAATGAATATTTTACTGCCTTATCAGTAAAAAGTGAAACATAAACAAACCTCCAGTTTGGTTGAAGCGCTGCTTCAAAATTTCAATGTTGGTTTTAAAAACCTTCTGGGTACCCATCAACCCAGCAGTTTCATCTACCAAGTACTGTGACTCATCTTCTGAGGCCTTCTTCATCCACTCCTGCTTGAACTCTGCTTTCTCTGCGTTGCTGTCATAGTGAATCATCTGAAAGTCATCAATAAAACCAGCAGCTACAAACTCTGGGAAGTTTGGGACTTGAGAGGACGCAGTGTAGAAATACTTCAGAGAGTGGGTCACTGTAAGAAAAGGCAAAAACAAAATAACTACAGTACATATGGTACATGACAATAATCTCTGTTTTGCAGATACAAATACATAAATATATTTATTATTCACATTATTTTGTTTAAAAGTATTTTGTCTTAAAAATGTACTTTCTGAAATTAAAGATTAATTTAATTTAGAAATTAAAATACTCACATATCACAGTTTATTAAAAAAAAAAGGCACCACCTGTGAATGTGAAGTAAAACTCCATTTTAGCTTTCAGTTACTGGATAAACTGGGAAACAGTAGATTTAATCTTCATTATTGTATCAGTACAAAAGTACAAAATGTGTAAACTACATATCACGTGAATTTTATTTTATAAATCTAATAAATTAAGGCATACCTGTTTATATTGGCTCCACATGGTCTCTAGCTTAAAATTTAAATTGTTACTTAAGACAAGTTTGTTTTTTATGAGGTTTTGAATTATAAATGTCAAATTGTTAAGTTTAAAAAGCTAAAACCTGGAGTATTTCTACCAATGTAAATCAGTAGTGGGTTATTTTTAGCTTTTCTATTGTCAGTATAATTGTTTATATTCAAGTCATAATTCATTTCAAGGATTTCAAATGTTTTACAGTTATCAGTTTCATATAACTTGTACACTAAAGAATTAATTTATAAGATGTACAACAAGTATTTTTATAATACTATGTAAAAAAAATAAATAAATAAAATTGGATTTTATAACAGAACATAAATATATTAAAAAACAAATTTATATATTTGAATTTTATCTTTCATCTAGTAATCCTGCACAGCTTCTATCAGTGTGTCAAATTAATGGCAGTTTTTATTAACTCTAGTTGTAGTAGATGTCAATATAAAAAACACCTAAGCCTAAGACATAGTCCAACACAATACTTTTTATTTTGAGACTGACACAGATAAGCATCGGTTTTTAAAATATAACATATCAGCAGACAGCATCTTTTGTGTATAAACATCATAAACATCTACACAACTATGTTGTGTGTGATTTATGTGACCAGGATACATACTGAGCAGAAGATGTCACAGTTTGTAAACCATTTTGTCATTGCTCTTTGCTGGTCAGATCATGGAATAATAACATTTTCTAAAGTTTTGGGGACATCTGTACTGTAACTTCATGTTACTGGTCAGCAAACACACACTGAGCACTGAATATATAAGCAGTAAGTTAATATCAGCAGGAAAAGAGCAAATTTATCAGTCCAGCTCTACTAAACAACATGCTACAGTAAATGTAATAAGAAGACATAAAGTGATATAACAATAAGCTAAACAACTTTTTATTTATTTTCAGAACTTTGTAATTTATTATTATTTTGGGATTCTAAATTTATGTGATTAATAAAGACACTGAGTGATGTATCATGTTACAGAAATGTTGACACACCCTGAACTGTGTAGGAATCAGGAAGTCATTTGGTCACGGACATATTGGTATAGTTAAAAATCCAAAACCTAATAAATGCTCTACCTCTACCTCCTGGCTGTGGCTCAGGAGGTAGAGCAGGGTCATCCAAATATTGATATTAATCCTAAAATAGTAGTCAGGAGCTACTCTCCCTAAAAAAAACTGCTTCCCACTGATGATGTGATCTTTTTTATTGTTTGGGAGTTGAAAATGAGTGCACAATTGACCTGCTTCACGAAGCATACTTGCCAGAACCAGCAATGACTGTAGATCTTAATGGCTTTTGTTTATGTTAAAAAAAAAAAAGGTTAAACACACCTAATTATAGTCCTTTTGGAAACAATCTTGAATATTTAGTTACCAAAATAATATAAAAGACACAAAGCATTAACCAACATAAATATCTAACTCACATCCCACTGCGCCATGTATTTCCAGGAGAAATAGAAAAATAAAGAGTTTCATGGTGACCTCTTTGATAAACTAACAGCTAATATGTTTTTATTTATATTCTATGCCTCAGGCTGGAGACCCAAAGCTGAACTGAGGTTAAAACCAGAGCCCTAGAATGGCATTCCATTCAAGGGCTCTGGTTAAAACAAGCTCAGTCTGCATCTGAGCCAATGGAAAATTATCCTCAGTGCCAATGTCACTTATATCTGGGTTAAACTGGCCCACTGAGGTTATTAACAAAAGTGAAAGTAAATTCTTCCTAATGTAGTAGTTTAAGAAGGTGGGGAGACAGCAGCGTTTTCCACGTTTGTTTCCATATTGAAGTGATTTTATCTGTTATGCTGCTTAAACTAGCCTAAACTTACCATTGTCCCTGTGTTTTGTGTGGCTACCTTTGGATTGAAAACAGTTCCTAATAAAATATCAACAAATAAGAGTGTTTTATTGGCACTACAGTGACTAAAAATGTGGTGAAGTGCTCCGTCCAGTGGTTCAACAGGAAACTGGCTCATTCATATACACTGACTGGGCACAATATTAGGTACAGCTGTTCAAGCGCTCATTAACACAAATATCTAATTAGCCTATTATGTGCCAGCAATGAAATGCATTTAGGTATTACAATAGCTGTTTGCAAGCAATTTCCAATTAAATTTTGAAAGCAACCATTTTTTGAGTAATGTGTTAGGGTCACATTATAATCCAAATGTGTAGCACATGCATTCATGTATTTTTAAGTCAAGATCAGCTTAATACTGATCTTGACTTTAAAATTAAATATGTAAAAGACAACATAAGGAAACAGAATTTAGCTGCAGGACTATTCCAATAAACTAAATGTGTGTTTCCCACCTTCATCACATTTATTCCAGTTGGTTCTGATCAACAATTTAGCCAGTTTCCTGATGATGTCCTCGTTCACACCAGAGAGCTTAAACACACAGTCATGTCTTCTCCAGTCTTCAGGTGTGACTGATGAAAGTTTCAGGTCAACACTAATCTGAAAAGATTTTTTTGAAGCACCAGACATTTCTACAGCTGATAGCTAATATAACCAGCATCTCACACAAAAAAAAAAAACTACTCAGATGGGGTGAACTGTCCTTTTAAATAATACAAAGACTTTAACAGACTTTAACATTCACCAAAAGGTTCTTTACAATGAGAAGGTGTTTTCATTAACCATTTTTCAATACTCTTTTTTAAAATTATAAACATACACACCACTTCTATATGTGATTTTAAAGGTGAGGTTATTTTTTTTTTAATAGCATTAATCTTCTGATTAAAATATACAGCTGCTATCAGATGTTAAATATGTTATTTTAGTGACAGAAGTTTTGGTTGTCTTACCATTTTTGTGTCTATATAAACTTAGCACAAAAAGCAAGGGAATTTGTGTTTGGTTGATTATTTCTTTGTTGTAACAATGCTTCTTGGCAATAAATCTCATACTGTTGGAAAGCCTGTTTATTTCCCTTTAAATGGTGCCACATTTGTAAGGAAAATGCATTTGTGGGTTGAGCAGCAGAGTTGAGTATGTGGGTTGCGCCCACCAAATCTTCTCTGCCAAACAGCTTATTCTGTTATTGAGTCTTGTTTGGTGTCATTTATTGGATACCAAATACAGCAGGCTGTGCAAAAAATCAGATCAAATTTATGCGCATCTGAACAGCAGCCATTTCTTTTACTGTACTCATTGTATTCTTATCTCCTAAACTGAAACTGTTTTACTCTTTTTTTGTTTTTTTGTTTTTTGTTTTTTTGCTTGTTTGTTTGTTTGTTTTTTGCAGTGGTCTGATTAATAAGCATTTGTTTTACGTAGTTAAATACGAAAGGTTACTCCCGTCATACGTAGTCTTCTTTCGGCTGCTCCCTTTATGGGTCGCCACAGCAGATCACCTGCCTCCATCTCACCTATCCCTAGCATCTTCTTCTGGCACACAAATCCTCTCCATGTCCTCCTTCACTACATCTATGAACTTCCTCTGAGGTCTTCCTCTTTTCCTCCAGCCTGGCAGCTCAATATTCAACATCCTTTGTCCAATATATCCACTGTCCCTCCACTATATCCAAACCATCTCAGCCTTGCCTCTCTAACTTTATTTCCAAACCACTCAACCTGAGCTGTCTCTCTGATGTACTCATTTCTAATCCTGTCCATCCTGGTCACTCCCAATGAAAGTATTCCCATCATACATGGTTTTGTATCAAAAAAAAGCAGAGGAATTTTCAGTCACCTCAGATTTACCAAAATAAATCAATATCCCTTTCAACCCTACACGCACAGACATACACACACTCACAGATTACAAAACTGTACTCTGTGTCTGTTTTGGTTGCACTGTGCTTTTTCCTGTATAGGAGCCACTTGAAGGTAAGTAGCGGGATGATCTACACATGAAACTGGGTTGCTTAGCTAGAAGAGCTCCTTCCCTCGTGCAGTCTGACTCTAATGTTTTTGTAAATTTATGTTTTCAAAGGTCTTGCCTCATCTTGTCTCCCTCTCCTTGTCACAGTCTGTCAGCCATGCTGTGACAGTATTTGATGCATGAGAAATTCATATGTGCAGATATACGTATTTATCACTGTTTTGGTACACCGGCCATCTTTGTGCCCTTTGATTACTGTTTAGGCAAATCATCAGCATATGGTTAAGGTTAAGGTTAAAAAAAACTTTTCTGATTTAACTTCATAGGGTGGCACATGTCTGCTGACTAGTGTCCTTCGTGTTGTTTTTGCTGTAAAATCTTATCTTAAAACATGTATTTGGAGCTACTTTGAGTCTCGGCATAAACACAATTTAATCAGCCTACATTTATATTGCTGTATAGTCACAGATGAGCAGATACACTTGATATTACTATACTGGATATTTTATTTAGATGTAACTGTATATATATATACACATTGTAATTTGGGATTCAGTAGTATAACAGAAACATTTGCACTAAAACAACAAAAAAAAAAACCCAGATTCCAAAATTCAAAACAAATCTGAACAGAAATCATAGACAATAATTTTTATATAAACACCACAAAAGGCAGAACTTAGGACCTAGCATTTCTTAATACACACACATACGCACACTCAAATTTACTGTAATTTTGATTACATCATGTAAAACGTGAAACAACTAAAGTAAATATAATTTTTATATACATGTTTCTGTATACAGGATCAGATATACATATCTGTATATATATTATTTTATCATTAAAGTCATGACTCTTCATCACAGTCATATGTACTAGGGCTGGGACAAAATATAGATGAGGTAATATATAGTGCTGCTTCCTTTTGTGATACGTTATCGATATACCACAGCAAAATATCCACTTTTTTTTTTTTTTTTTTAAATTGGCTCAGC
>VUQI01026320.1:0-10449 GCA_015106735.1 Paratilapia polleni
GCTTGAAGCAATTTTGTGTCTATGATCACTAACTTTATATTTTCAAGGATCAAGTATATCTTTATTATTCCCTGGAGGGAATTTGTTGTACATTCAGGAATAATCACACAACCACCAAGCAAACAGTCATAAATAAACAATAAACATGACATAAAAAAACACTAAGACTTAAAAGGCCACTATAAAATAAGCACAATTAAAATTACAGAGTTATTTAAAAGGTTAGTGGCAGCTGGGACAAATTAGTTTTTAAGTCTATTTGTCCTGCATACTGGCATAATGTATTTTGGATCCCACTGAATTGTCACAAGTTGGTGTGAAGGACTCAAATGCAGAATGATGGAAGCTGAAAGTTAAACAAAATGTGAGCCTTTATTGCAACTGATTCAAAAACCCAAAGTAAACAAAGTCCAAAGTACAAAAAGAGTTATTCAAAAGGTGAAGCACAAAAGGGTACAAGAAACATGGGGAAAACTAAAAGAAGAAAAACCAAGGAGCACAACCAGGAACATAACAGACATCTTGACAAAGGACACAGGGAAGACAGGACTATCTAGACACACACAACGGGCTGATTAAGGAATGAGAAACAAGTAAAAGCAATTACACACTGGTGAAGACAATCAGGACAGTCACGAAAGAAGTAAAACTGACAGCAAGCATGAAAGACACCAACCTTCAAAGTAAAACAGAAAATAAAAGACAATTACTAAACACAGAGCCAAAAAGACTCACACTGGACATAACAACAAAGATATTGGAACAAGCAGGAACAGACAGGAAAAACACAGCAGGGACTAGAACTACTAGTAATAAAACTCCAAACATGAACCAAAATATTGGCTAGCGAAACAGAAACTCATCACTAGAAAAACCATAAAGCAAAATCAGGAATCATAGGCTCAAAATCATATGAACTAAGACTCACAATGTATAAGAAAAAAAATCCAAATTTGGAATCCAAGTGTTCAATAAACACAGATATCCAAACTTCGAATGATAGTGAAACAGAAACCCAAACTCAAATATTAACTAAGAATACAAACCCCCTGAACACCACAAAATCCAGGACCATGACATGGAAAATATACAAAAATAAATAGAAATAAATAGGGGAAAGACAAGAAGAAAAAATAGCTAACAGGTGCAAATTTCTTTGAAAAGAATACTGTAGTTGCGTAAATGTAAGGTCAACTCAACAGCTGTTTCATATTGACAAGCTCACCAAAGACATAACTCGTACTAACACTGAGCAGTGTCATGGGTAAGACCCAGCAGGCACCTTCAGTGCCAGCTAGACAGACGTGCTGGGAAAAGAACCCAGTCACATGTGACCAAACACAGACTGACAGGAGAAAGTGGACAATACTACCAGCAACAGTGAGAGTCAGTATGACAGGTGGGAGTGTAAAAAGTCCAATTACAAGAAACTGTGCAGGGAGCAACAGGCAAGGGGAACACACACATTTTGCACATCCCCTATCTCTAGCTTTATGGGAATTGTCAGATAAAGATCAGAAAAAAAGGCCAGACATTAATAACAGAAAAGAGACGTTTGGTATTTCAGAAATGTACTGCAAAGTACATGCCTCCACCAGGGACTTTGGCGGGGGAAGCTGTAGTCCCAAAAAGGGATGTGTTGCTACAGAATGGAGAAGACCCTATGAGATATGATTGCATCCATCTTATAACCTATGGATTGACTGGAGATTTTCTGATGTTATTGCTGAACAGGGTTGCTATGGGGGTACATACAATATGTGTGCATATCACTGGGAGTGAAGCAATTTTTTTGCATACATTTAATTCAAAATAAAATGTAGATGTTCAAGAGTAGTCTATATCAAAAGATCGTTAACAGAGTGTACATAAACTATAACAAGGTATGATAACAAGTTATAAAAAATAGGCGTGACATAGGCGTGGAACTAGACTCTTAAGGGGTGCTTTTGGTCAAACTATTCTGAAATTTACCACTGCAAAATAATAAAAAGTTTTCTGAGACTTTACATAAGTATAAGTACAAAAATAGCACTGAAAACTATTACATTAAAAGTAAATCATGCAATGAAAGTGTTAAGTTGGAGTACCTAAATATCACATAAATATTGAGTACTTTAGTACTCACCACAGAAAAATAGACTGCATAAGTCCTTTATCATTGTATTATTTTTACTCGTGCATTTATATAAATGCAACATTTTGTTTTTATAACTGATGAAGTTGGAATAATCTATTATATCAGACTGTAACTAATGATTACTTGTAAACATTCAGAAAGTAGTCTTAGAGCCTAAAGTGACACTATCGCAATGATGGTTTTGCTATGTCAGAGGAATATTTTAGCAACCTATTTACAGTTAGTGGTTACGAAGCTTGCTATCCATTACCAAACTACTGTTAGCTAAGGCACCCATCTGTGTTCCAATTCTTCATTAATTACTCACATTTGACAACACCCACACAGTGGGGAGCAATAAAACTATATGCCAACATGGTGTCATTTCCATGATCCTAACTATGATTTCTTTATGTAGGATGAAAAATGTGAAATGTGAAAATTTTTTTTTTTTTTTTGTTAAAATTGTTACTATGATGCATTAAGGTAAACAATCTTCTGATGGGGCTATGCAGGTTTACAGAGATGGCGAGCCCCAAACCAGGACCCATTGTGCTGAGTAGTTGAGTTAACAGATCCTGAACTACCTTGTGATACCTGCCTGAGTGGTTGGATAAAGGACTGAGACTTTAATATTTTAAATTATGTGTGAAAACTCCGTAAAGATCTCCCCAGCGCTGTTGAACTTTTTGTTTAATTTTCTTTCGTTCTTGCGAACACATACATATATATATGTATGTATGTGTTTGCAAGAACGAAAGAAAATTTTATATATATATATATATATATATATACTGTATATCACTTAAAGCCATCAAAAACCTTCAAAGAGCTGTCTGCTTTGTGGTTTCAAGCCCCTTATTTGTATCTCTCTTTCAGGCTTGTCTCAAAATATGATCAACTGACAAGACTTGTTTGGCTTACAAGGTTAACTGGTATTGTCTTCTTGGAAAAAAAAATCAGTACTGTAAGAATTCATGCCTTTAGGAGATGAAAATGCAACTTTATTAGAATTCACGACAGCCAGTGTGTGTGAGATAGAATTCCTCCGACCTCATTTAGGAGCAGGGTTTTCCATTAGTCAAGTGTTGTTGCTGCTTGCTTAACCAAGGGGAAAATGGGTTTTTAAAACTGCCACTCGTGAATATGTTCACTGTGTGTGTGTGCATGTGTGTGTATAAGTGTGTGTGATTATGTTCCTATTTATGTGTGTACACACATCTCTGAGGTGCCTAGAGTATGAGTTTGTGAGTTCATGCTTGTGCGGTCAACAGTAGATGTCATACTGACAGTGGGGTTCAGCAGAAGGACTTAACATTCATCGCATTCTCTGCTGACATTGCTTCTGATTTGAAAATATAAATTACTGTAAATGAATCATTCTCAAACTGGAAACAAACTGTATCTGTAGTAGTTTAATAGTTTAATTAAAGAGGATCAAGAACTATGTGAGCTATACATATAGATAGATATGCAATATTTTTATTCAACCCCTCAAATAAAGCTGAAAGTGTGCACTGTAACCCCATATTCATGACAGCTGAAATAACAAAATTTATGTCGGTATCCAGGGGTGTTTCCAGGATTGTTTTTGTATGGGGTGACCGGGAACACAGCAGGGGGGCCCACAGGAAATCAGAATATTTAATCTGAAATAATTAATCAGTGTAGAAAACTGGCGTAGAAAACATTACTTGTATTGCTCATGTGCAGCCCTGTGCCCTATTGCAGAGTTATCATGTGAAAAGTGGTGCTGCACAAGAATTAATCTTGTACATAATCTTGTGCTGGATATTTATTTATTTATTTTTAGTTATTTATTCATTTATTTTATTGGCAAAGTGGAAAAAAGTATTTAGACTTTCTACTGAAGAAAAGTTTATAGTTCTCCTTAAGTAGTTTAATAATGCATAGGTTGTATATTCAAATATATCTAAAGTACATAAAGTAAATATACTAATGTGGCATGACACTTTTCAGAATCATATATGTGACATTATTGGATCATAATAATTAATCTGAATTATTGACGTGTATATCACTTTAATGTTGCAGCTGTTGATGATTTTAATTACTTATATATTGCTCTGTAGCTCGATCTATAGCAATGCAATTAATCTGCAAACTAATAAGTAACTAAAGTTTTAAAATAAATAGTATGGAGTACAAAGTGGAACAGCTGCATCCAAAATATAGTGGAATATAAACAGAAAGCAGCATAACATGGAAATACTTAAATAAAGTACATTAAACCTCAGCAAAGTGCTTGAATAAATGTACTCAGTTACATTCATACTGGTCCTATCCATGCTCTCATCTAATGGTGACTGTCTGTATCCAAAAATATATGGACCTAACTGTATAGATGTATAGTCACAGTGATTCTTTGAAGTTTTGCTCGTTATGCCTGATTTGGCATCGTCACAATGCATTCGCGGCCTGTCAGCACAACTAGCAAAAGTGTTCCAAATATTTGTAGCAGGTCATTAGTAAACTAAGAGCTATCGAAACAAGGGGTCCTCATTGGAAAGGCGAGAACATAGCATGTTTTTCCAGTCACCATCAATAACCATTCTCACAACTAAGTCAACGTGTCATCTTTTCAAGGCAAGACTCATCCCCATTACCGGTGACTATCTGACAAATACCTGACAGACAGTCAAGATGTACATTCTGGCACTATGTGCAAGGAAAAAAAAACAGATTATGAGAAGCATACTGTGCGCACACATACAGCACACTGCAGCTGTTGCCAAATATGCATATTAGTCTAGTCTGAAGTAAACTGTAATAAAGGATCACTACAAGAATGAGACAAGCAAATGGCTGTCAAGGGGGGCCAACCCACTAACATGAAATCACACACCCTTCAAGATGAGTATCATTTTGAGTCTCAGTCTCACTGGAACAATTAGAGTGTAAAGGAAGGCTAGGCTCCTGTCAGCACATCTTCAGTGAGGATTAATTAATTCTACTATAGTCTTTAAGGATTGCAGCAAGCTTGAGGAGGGGTGTAAATGACACCTTTATCACAACTTTCCAGCAACTTTGACCAGCATACTCACAGAGAGCAGCAGTGTGACTCAAAAATTTCTCTCTGACTGAACTTTAACATATTCTTTGCAAAGCAGACATCAAGCAAAACACAAAGCTTTCATATATCTTCGCATGCTTACTATTATCGAAATAAATGTAACGAAACAATTCAGAAAATGACAGTATTTTAGCACAGAGTGTCATGGGTTAAACTTTTTTTTCTATAGTTCTATAAAAACCTTCTTTTGTTACTCAGCTTTTTATATTTTCAAATCTTAAACCTCAAGTTTGATGTAATTGGCAATGAAAAAAAGAATCTTACACTATTTTTTTTTTTTAAAAAAGGGTAATTTTCTTTGACATATTCTTACTCTATACTGCCTGAGAGTTTCATCATAATCGTATGTACAGCTCATCACCGTGCTTCGCCTTTTCAACACTCCAGAGTGCAACACCTCAGTTAGCCCCAGCAAAAATCGTCCTCCTTCCCTTATTTTTTTAGCCCCATGCTCCAGGGAAGAGTATAAGGACAGCCTCAATGCTTATTGAGACAGATGGAGATTTGTAGTTGAAAGGTGAAGTTACACTCAGGGGATAGCTCATGTGTTACTAAAATCCTGAGTGACTCAGAGCTAAAGAAAGAAAACACACAAAAGGGGGAAGTGTTAGTTTTTCTCATTTGGTGGGACAGATGAAGGTCTTTGAACCTGAGCTGATTATCTCAGTGATGATTATCAGCCAATACTAGCTTCACCGTGAGATGCTTGCAGCAATTCATGAATTTTATATTATGTTTCAACAGATGCATGTTTTTCAGAAAGCACTTGCACTGTACAAATAAATTGATATTTTATTTGGTTCTACCAGAGAAGAAATGTACTCTTTAGTATATCCTCATGTGAAAAGTTCACTTGCTGTAGCTTATGTAGTGGAGTTTTTTTTTTTTTTTTTCTTGCCTTGGGCTTTTAGCAAAGTTTGCCCAACTTTTTTCTTCTATCTCTCCCTTTGTATCAGAAATAAAAGCAGGCGTGGACTTGGGTTTTCTCAAAGTATCATGGGATTGTGTGTGCAAGTCTTTTGTACTTTTCAAGCACCCTTCGTCATCTCCATCTCTCCCCTCCAACATCACCACCCTCCCCCTGCATTCAGACCTTTGTATAGTAGATGTACATGTGTGTCTCTGTCAGTGTTTGTGCTTTTCATTAAGTACACCTCTTTCACTACAGATAATTATTCCTGTCAATTAGAAGCGCAAACACTCATTAACAGACAGCAACAGATACACATTGAATAAGCTCTTCCAGTATATCATTTGTCTCTTATGGAAACACTTAGTTCTCAACCTCAGCTAAAAATTATGCTGTTATTTTTTTCTTAACAGTGTGGTAAGTCATAATCTGGTATGCGAGGTGTGATCAAAAAGATCTGGGAATTGGCCCTTACCTGATTATAATTTGGCCCATGTCACTTTCAAGATCATCTTCTTATGCACCTCGAGACTGAAAACTACACTGAAAGATCACCATTTGGACAAACTGTCCCATTATGTCCCCTTACAGAGACACGAGTGCAAGGGGACATAATGGGACATTCAGGAAGATTACTATAAATGTACATTACATAAGGTTTTTAATGGGCTGATTCTCAGTGCGCTTGTACTCAGCGTGAACCAAGAACCAAGTTTGTTAATTCTACACATGCTCTTTTTTGTAAAATATATGCTTAATTTTGTTAAAACAGGAGGTGGACACAGCTTAATAAAAAGAAGATGCATTGTTTTTATCAGTTGCTCAAAATCAAACCATGTTTGGAATAGCAATGCAGTTTTATGCTTGAGAGAGAGAGAAAGAAAGAGAGGAATAAACATTTCTGCCCTAACACTTAGAATTTCCTCTATATTATAAAAGACAATTAGTATGTACACATCTTGACCAATGGGACAATAAACTCAACAAGAAACAACAAGAATTCTGTTTCAAGGTGGATTTCTTCTATATTTAATTGATTTGATCAACACCAAAGCTTGTCTTTGCTTCAGCTTTTCTCACCTCCTCCCTTGAGAACAAAGAAATCCCCTACTTGAGACGAGAGTGAGAAGGAAGTGATACATAAAGCGACTGACTGTGAGATGCACAGACAGCTTCAACACTATGTCTGTGTGTGTGTTTGTGTGCATGCATGTTTGTGTGTTTAACACTAAGTGTTGTCAGGTTGATGCCCCAGGCAAGTTATTAAGCAGCAATCCTGGTGCCCCAGGCCACTGTAAGACCTTAACTGTCTCCTGATGCAGCCAGGGTATTGTTTGGTTGTGTTTGTGTAGATCTTTGTACTTGTGAGCAGTGGCAACTGTGTGTCATTTCATTTGTGTATGTCTGGTACTCTGAGGAATGCTTCAAAAATACATCTCGCTATATGTAAGAGCTAAGAAAGAGGAATGGAGGAAGCTGCAGATGAAAAAAAATGTTTTTTTGTAGTTATACAAAGTATTCTCTGGAGATAGCCATGTCTTTGCTCTGAGGGTGTGTTTGTCCTTATCAGCTGGAATTTTTTTTTTTTTGCTTCACTTCACAGTTTAGATTCATGAATCATTTTAGAAAAGTAGAGATAATCTTTTCTATCACAGTCTTTCAGCAATGTGCCCATTGCCAGACTGCTGCTGGCATATCAAACCTATTCTGGGGCCCTGAAGGTATGTTAACAAGTTTAACTCAGAGTAACTCAAAATGTGGATGGATGTACACGTTTGCCTCCATTGAAGGGCAGGGACATTTATATCTGTGTGTGCATGTGTGTGAGTGTGGGTGTATGGGTTTTCCACCGGCCTGCAGTTAAGGCTGTGAAATTGTTCAGGTCAGAACTATTTATTGGACTGCTGTAAATGTGTGTGTGCCCTCCACACACCGTTTCATAGCTAAATGTTATTGCTTGAGTCTGAGATTACACTCTTTATTTCCCTATTACCAGCTGCTCTCTCACTTTCTCTCTCACTGCCTTTTCCTCTGCCTCATATTCATTTTCATCTCTCCATCTAACGTCTGCTTTCATACACCTTCCCCTTTTACAACGTATAACTTTGCCATTTTAATCCTCTGCTTCTCTTGGGAAGCACTGGAGTCAAAGAAGGGCTTAAACATCAGGGTAAACGGCCTGATATTGCATTTTGACACGCCTCATATTATTTCCCCTTCAATTTAACTGCTTGTCGAGAAATGCAGGACTTTCTTTCTCGCCGCATCTCCTCTTCTCACCCTTTCTCCATATCTTCCTGTCATAATGTCTCGCAGGTGGGAGGGCATAGCGGCTGGACATATTGCACTATACTTTCCAATTCACTCAATTTTTATTAATTTATCGACTGTCCTTTGTACAACAAAAATGAGCTGCAGAGGAAAAAGTAGAAGAAAAGAAGACAGTGAGAGATTAATCATGACAAACCGGTGTTGTATTGCATGGCAAGGGTCAAGCAATCTCATTTTCCAAGTTAAACTTTAGCTTGCTCTTGCCTTGGCCCCAGCTTCAAATGAATTTACTAGCTATTGATCATTTGGTTTCCACCAGACTGGGAAGCACATGAAGACTCTGCAATTACTGTGGAATTTCAAAGGCCTTCTAAGTTTAAAATAACATTTTTATTGCCGTGTTTTTAGAGGATTTTTAAATGACCTCTGCTTTACACATAATATGTACTGTTAGGCGACATGTTTTTGGTGTAACTGGACAAAAAAATCCATACTAAACTTTCTCGATATTGCAGTTCAGTTCATATAAAACCCATGATTGTCTGTTAGAAAGGGCTTAGAAAAGTGAGGGGAGAACAGCATGATGAGAGATGTCTCTTTCAAATTCTGACTTTTTTTTTTTTTTTTACTTTAGATATATGCCTACTGCAGCTTTAAACCTTGAACTGGAACTTAGAATTGGGGCATCCTTTAGTAGCTCAGAAATTAATTTTAAAACTGAGTCAGGATTCTTCATTTCTTTAGGTAAAACACACAGCTTCCATGATCAGTACCTTTTTTTGTAAATTGCATATATTTATATTACTGCACTATCTTGAGAAATGAATGCATTTTGCATTGTCTCCTGACCAACACGTTATCACTCCCAACTCGTCACACATGGACACTTGGGCAGGACCCTTTGGCGTCATATTTTAACACACGCAGTACCCCATACTCACCATTTAGGTGACTGTGGCTCAGGAGGTAGAGTGGGTCATCTGCTAATCAGAATGTTGGTAGTTCAATCCCTGGCTACTCCAATCTGCATGCCAAAGTATCCTTGGGCAAGATACTGAACCCTGAGTTGCCCACGATGGGTTTGTCAGAGTGTGAATGTTAGATAGAAAGCACTTTAGGAGGGCATAGAGAAAAGTGTGTGTGAATGAGACATGTTGTGTAGAGCACTTTGAGTGCTCAAGTAGAGTAGAAAAGCATGATGTAAGAACCAGCCCATTTACTATTTTTCGAGGAACTATATACAAGACATAAATATGAGGCATGCGGGGTGGGAGTGGCATAAACCACAGGATTACCATTCCATAGACAGGGTTATGAATGTTTCACAATATTTCACATTGTTAACTACATGTTAGAAGGCAAAACTTCCCCCATGTGCAGTAAGCTTCTCCTTCATTTTCTTCCTCCATGGTGATAAGCTCCGTGACAGTGATGACACCAGCAGAGAACATTTGGCTACAGTTTCAGTGGAGTGAGACAGCCGCTGCCTGACCTCCTACTCCTGTCTCATTAAAGACTCAACAGACTGAAGTCAGTGAAAAGGACTTTTCCAGCACTGGACTCCTTATTATTATTATTATTAGTAGTAGTAGTAATAGTAGTAGTAGTAGTAGTAGTAGTAGTATTTACAATACCCATAGTTAAACTTTAAACAAAATATTTGCAAATTGATGAATACATGCATGTGGGTATGGTGATATGCTTCTCAGACAACAATATTATGGATCTTAATATTCAATCAGATCGCATATATGCAGAGAGTCACTGTTTCCATGAAGTCTCTTCAACCAAACAGTGCTTGCATTTAAATGAGATGAACACAAGCTGTTTTGTGTTTGTTTGTTTGTTTGTTTAATGATGCCCCACGGTTATCTCTGAGGTGATCATAAATGTATATCAACTGATTTATGGCCAAATATTCTTAATAAACTGAGAACACCCCATGCAGTTTATGAAAGCATATATTACCATAAATCCCATCTGAGATTTTTGATCACAGATGGGATTTCTGCGAATTCTTTTTTTTTTTTTTTTTTTTTTTTTTTAACACACCAA
>VUQI01026320.1:13293-24027 GCA_015106735.1 Paratilapia polleni
TACAATGACGCCTTGTGCCAAAATGCAGAACTGTATGAAAAACTAAGTGCACCCTTACTGCTTCCATAGGAATTAAGAGGGTAAGTAGCAGCAAGGTGATGCTAATCAAATGCACTTGATTAACTGATCATCTAAAAGTGTGACCACCTCTATAAAAGCATATGTTTTGGCAGTTTGCTGGTCTGGAGCATTCAGCTGTGTGTTAGCACAATGCCACAGTCTTTCCAGTGGTGAAAGTCCCAGAAAATTCACCCCAATGTCAGAGTGTGCAACGCTCAGAGAAATTGCAAAAAACCAAGAGCTACTTCTCAGACTCTATAGGCCTCAGTTAGCATGTTAAACGTTCATGACAGTACAGTTAGAAAAAGACTGAACAATAAGGGCTTCTTTGGAAGGGTTGCCAGCAGAAAGCCTCTTCTCTCTAAAAAGAACATGGCAGCATGGCTTAGGTTTGCAAAGTTGCATCTGAACAAACCACAAAACTTCTGGAACAATGTCCTTTGGTCAGACAAGACCAAAGTGGAGACATTTGGCCATAAAGCACAGCACCACATTTGGAGAAAACTAAACACAGAATATCAGTACAAACACCTCATATCAGTAGATACGGTACGGTGGTGGAGAGGTGATGATTTGGGGTTGTTTTGCAGCCACAGGACCTGGGCACCTTGCAGTCACTGAGTTGACCATGAACTCTTCTGTATACCAAAATATTCTAGAGTCAAATGTGAGGACATCTGTCTGTCAGCTAAAACTTGGCTGAAACTGTGTCATGCAACAGGACAATGATCCCAAGCACAGCAGCAAATCTACAACAGAATGACTGAAAAAGACAAGAATCAAGGTGTTGCAATGGTCCAGTCAAAGTCCAGACCTTAACCTGATTGAAATGCTGTGGTGGGACCTTAAGAGAGCTGTGCGTAAACGAATGCTCGTAAACCTCAAACAACTGAAACAACATTGTAAAGAAGAGTGGGCCAATATTCTTCGACAACGATGTGAGAGACTGAAAAAGTCATAAAGAAAAAATAACTTCAAATTATTGCTACTAAAGGTGGTTCTACAAGGAACTGAATAATGGGGTGTAAAAAGTATTACTACTGTTGTTGATTTTAATCAAAAGGTAATAGTCATTTTTATTCTTCTAACTTGTGAATACATAAGTGTTTCTTGTTATGGTTACTTAGGGTATTTATTTACTTACATTATTGTTATCACACAACAATGGACCACATAGCTGTGTAAGAATATGCATGTCAATTGTACTGTAAAACTAAAAGCTCACTAAGAGAGCACATATTCTGCCAAGGCCAATTCCATGTTTCACAACTTTAAAGACAGTTATCCAGAGCTACACCAAAATTTAATGGGTTCTTTCTTTCCACCAGCTTTCCTGAAATTTGTTTCTGTGCAATCTTGCCAACAATCAGACAGACAGACAAAAGACTCTGATAGCATACCTGTGCCTCAGCTCTCCCCTTGGCAGAAGAATAAAAAAAAAAACCTAACAAATAAAATGCTGATTTGTGTGATGTCACAACCCATTGCAAATTATCCTGTTATATTCTGTTTATATGTTGTGTTGAATTTATAACTTACCACATCTTACTGACTCTCACATGCATCTCACATATTTCTGTTCTACTGCATTGTCTGTATATCCCTATAAATGACAGTAAATATAAAGTAACTACTATGAGAATAAGCTGCCACGTAGTTCAATTATACATCACATATCTTCATAAAAGACGTTAGTGTAGGATTTACCTGTTTCTTCATTCTTAACTCCTTCAGCAGTCACCTCTGCTCTTAAGGTATTGAAAGGTCCTTAATGACAGTGGAGGGGGTATGGGGGAGTAGAGACAGCACACAGGAAAGCATAATGAAAAGCACCCATAGAAAGAAACAGAGAAAAGGAGAAGAAGATGACAGAGTAGTAGAGTGAGAGGGAAATGCTGGAACATTTGACAGATATGGTGAGTGTGTTTGCTCCCATGATGTTTTCTTGGTATAATTGGATGTGAATGCGCATATCTTGGATAATGGCTAAGTGAATACACATGTGTGCACACAGACACATAAACAATTTTATATATCTGAAAACATTTAATCTAAATAAATAAGTGGCATCTACAGAATAGTCTGCACACATTTTTGTATGTGATATATAAATTTGTGCACAGTGTAGATTAGACTTTACATGGTCTACCCATGTAACTCGGATTATATACTGTATTGAGGAGTGCTAGAAGAGCTGAACTACCTGGAGCTGCTAATGTGGAACTGTGAGTTCACAAGCACCAAGGCTCCAAGGAATTGTGCCTCTGCCAGAGATGGATGCAAACTCTTCTTTTTCTATCATCTCTCAGCAAAAGAACATCATCCTCTGCACTTGTTCTGGATGTGAATGTAGGCTGTTCAGAGACCTGCTCTTAACCCCAAGAGAAAATTAAATTCTACAGTATGCTGTTGCAGAGGAAAACAAGATAAGTGTATGATTTCACTTACATGTTAACAGTTTTTATAACTATTTATGCTTCCTCATCCATCTTTTTCTAAATTGTTAACCAGAAAAGAAACTGCCTCTTTTTTTCTTTGCACTTGAGCCTCATCTCAAGTAAAAGGTGGAGGAAGGTATGTGAAGGTCTCATGACTGAATAGAAAAAAAAAAGATGTAAAAAGTTAATGAAAGGCAGGAAAAGACAGAAAAAAAGAGGTTTAATATTATGTAAATACACCAGAACAAAAGTGGAGATCTTTCAGTGATAAAGTGACTAACAAGAAAAAAAAATAATGTTCAGTCTGTCTTCTGGTGATGCAGTAATGAAGAACAATGATAAAAACATTATGCTTAACCAGATTCTGAGTATCTATTCATAGTGTAGGATGATTCTGCTGAGTGGCTGCGATTTGAGTATCCACAGATCAGTCAGGTGTGAACTGAACTGCACGATTTATTTTGTGCATGTTTAACACTATTGTGCTTGTATTTAATGTGTGCTTGTGTTACAAATGTCTCTGTATAAACATGAGGTTGTATTGCAGAGAAAATCAATATTACTCATCTCTGACAATTTCTAATTGTGACTTGTTTATGTTTAAGTGACAAGGCCTTCTAGCTGCTGTAGGAATGACTGTACATTGAGGATGAAGGAATTACAACTGATGTAGTGTCTGGACTTGAATTTTCTCTCTTTTTTTCATGTTATAGGACACAAATCTGTGTTTTCTGTGCTCATGTAAATGTTTTCATCTACAGTGCTTAACAAATTTATTAGACCACCTGTCATAAAAACGAGAAAGACCATAAAGCATTATGAAGTGTTTTGATGTGGACTCCTTTCCTTTTCAGTGAGTTCTCTACATTTTACCATTTTGAACAGGAGTGAGGAATTTCAAACTGAATTCACGTTTTTATACCCAAATTTGAGCCGGGCACAGTGGACTTCTCTGAGAAGTCAGAAACTAATCAAGAATAACATTCAAACACTAAAACTAATTTTCTGTTCAGGAATGCAAGTAAATAACTGTAATTTGGCATCTTAATCAAAAAACAATAATTTGCTTAACAATTTTTTTTATTTTTTTATTTTTTTTGCAAATCAGTAAATTTGAAAATTAATGGATAACAACAATAATTATATTTTGGCATTAAAATATCATTTCAATTAAAGAGCTTGTGCACACTGGTGGATTAACCATTACAGAAACATAACAAATGATTTTGTTAATTACCAGTACAATACTTACATTGTGTGGTGGTCTAATAAATTTGTTAAGCACTGTACATGAACATGATTTTTCATCTGACTACTCTCATATCAGCAGCTTCATGTCCTAAAATGAAGTGAAGATGTTCCACTATTAAAGGGAGAAAAACTCCACATTTGGAGAAATGATGGGCTGGCGTTGACGTGAAGACACCAAAACTATTTTAACTGTGTATAATTAAAATGACTCAGTTAGGTTTAGGCAAAAAATAAAAACAAAAAAACCAAACCAAAACAAAACAAATCAAAACTATTTGGTTAGGGAAAAAAGATTGTGGTTTGGGTTCAAATACGACCACTTTTTTCAGAAAACCAGTTTCTTAGTTGCTGGGGAGAATCCTAAAATTATTTAAATACAGCCTAAGATGAACTACAACACAACATATTTGAATGTGTCATTATGTATTTAACAAAAACTCTGCCAAAATGCAGTGTGTGAAAAATTAAGCACACCCAATGATTCAATAGCTTGAACCACTTTTAGTAGCAATAACTTGAAGTAATCATTTTCTGTATGACTTTATCAGTCTCTCACATTGTTGTGGAGGAATTTTGGCCCACTCTTCTGTACAATGTTGCTTCAGTTCATTGAGGTTTGTGGGCATTTGTTTACGAACAGCTCGCTTAAGGTCCCACCACAGCATTTCAGTCGGGTTGAGGTCTGGCCTTTGGCCGGGTCATTACAACACCTTGATTCTTTTCTTTTTAAGCCTGTTCTTCTGTTGCAGATTTGCTGGGAACATTGTCCTGTTGAATGATCCAATTTGAGGTGAAGCTTTACCTGTCAGACAGATGTCCTCACATTTGACTCTACTACTTTGGTATACAGAGTAGTTCATGGTCAACTCAATAACTCCAATGTGCCCAGGTCCTGTGGCTGCAAAACAAGCCCAAATCATCACCTCTCCACCACCATGCTTGATAGCTGGCATGAGGTGTTTGTGCTGATATGAGTGCTCTGAGTAACATGCATTGCTAAGAAGAAGGAGTAAAAGTTGAGTGTACACTGTCCTGCTTTGTTGTAGCTGTAGTCCGCCATACACCAACAGGGTTACATTATTAATAATATACTCTGAAAAGGTTAGCAGCAATATGGCATTAATATGTCTGCTTCAAATATTTGACTATAGATATAAAGTGACTGAAAAATGGCCACAGCCATTATAAGCTTATTATTTCAGCATATAAAGAACAGCTACCTTGAATAAAGTTTGATTTGTTTCAGCTTAACCAACTTTTGTTTAAATTTAAAAAGTTTTTTTGTGTTTAAATCCAACCAAAACGTAACCAAAAGTGGCGGCACAAATCACCGTGTAAGTGAAGCAGCAAACTTCACTTTTCCATTGACTGAATAGTGACCATATCACTATTCAGTCATTTATCAGCTGATTCATTCATGTATTGATTTTTGAAAACCAATGGATTCAATTTATACTGGTTTTTACAGGAGAACCTTTTCTTCACAGTGATTGACTGCAGCCAGCACATGCTCAAGGCGTTCGTGAAAACAATGTGTTCATCGCTCATCAGATTAGTCCCACTGGATTTTCAGCATTGTACCAGAGGCGAAAATCACCCTGTTGCATCATCCAAAGTAGCAAAAACAGCTAACTACCCTCCTGTTGGTCCAGTATTAAGTCTGTCTGTGGGGAAGGAAGTAAATTATTAAAATGTTGTGCAAAAAACTCAAGAATGCATCATTCCAAGTGGTTTCCCATCAGCCCCTCTGCTTTTGACTTGCAGTCATTTGTCTTATGTTGCTGTCAAAACAAGGAAAGTAGAAAGAAGGATGAAACCCTATTTGTCTGCCCAGCCAGTCTTCATTTGATGGCCTCTCTGTTCCAGATTGCATCAGGAGTCTCAGTGGATAAGGCCTCCATCAATATCTCCATAACAGTAACAGAGCCATTTGTTCTTCTTCAATTACCTTACATCTTTGGGTAAATTAAAAGTGTATGACTCATGATTAGACATTATGGAGAAAATAAGACATGCTTTTAGTGTGTAATGTGTCTCCTTTTCAACAGTCCTCCACAGTCCTGATGGTGCTTTCAATAAAATAGTCGCAGTTACAGTGAAAGGGTCCCTTGCTTCATTCAATATTTTGCAAATTTTAGTTTTTAACATTGAAGTATATTCACTCAAACATCTCTTGAATTTAAAAAAAAAAAGGTCTAATGGGAGCTTTAACGATTTGAATTTATTGAATCTTTAAATTACAATGATAAATAATTTACAAATCAGCCAGATCTTGAGATGTAACCATTTTAGTTTTGAAATAAGACACTTTTAGGGTTGCAAACCTTGCTTTGAATAAAAATCAGACATATTTGTCATGGTGATGGTGTATGTCTGGGGGCAAACAATGTCCAAGCTCACAAGGATAAAGCTGATTTTCCTGAGATTTTTTTTTCTTTTTTATAGCTGTACATGATTGTGGTGTTATCTAACCCTCATAAGCAAGTGTATTTTTGGTCCAAAAACCATTGTGTACTTCTCCTTGTTACCATCTTTTTCACTTATTTCTTATAATGAAAAATCAAGTTTCAGTACTTTTCATTTCTGCGCTGACATGTTTAGGGGAAGTATTTTTCTGATCCCTGTGAATCAAATCAGATGAAGACTGCACACCATCAACATGTTTCTAACATACAAACACTTCTAAATCAAATCACTTTTCCATACAGGTCAAAGAACTGTAGCATAAGACAGGGTTTCCCATCTGTTCCTGAAAATAGGGGTACTATTCAATGAAAGACTGAGCATACCAGTTGGAAAGAGCAGACGCACACATATTTCTAAAGTTATTAACAAAATGATCAAAAGAACTCTGAATGGCTTGGAAAAGTTGTGCCAGCAGATTTTTAATTGTTTTACCACAATATTCATTTTTGGGGGTTTGGGGGGGGGTTTTTTGTTTTGGTTTTTTTTAGGACAGCAGCTAAAGCTGTGATTTTATCAGTTTCTTCTGAGCATGGTTTTGCTATTCTGCTTGTTCTTGTTAGCCCAGGAGAATTAACCCATGGTTTTGAGGAGCTGGTGGACTGCCTGATACAGAAAGGGACAACTGAGTTTTAGGTTTATAGAGAGCTTGATGGATGAAGTGTTGACCTTTGTGAATGTCATCGACCATAGGAATGTAGTCCCAGCTCCCATCTTAGCGCTTCATGATGCAGACATTGCCTTTTGCAAATACCTGGAAAGTGTTCACAAAGAGGAAGATAGAGAACTGGAGTAATACTGTTTCCATTCCAGTAATACTGTTTCTATTGCACTTTACCTGACAATCTTATTGTCAGGTAAAGTGCAATTAGTAACTCTTGCAAGGAAATGCTGAGCTGTTTCATTTGGATTTCTAGACTCAGATTTTAATATGTTAACCTTACATAGCACACTTTAATTACAAAACACCATTAACCCCTACATACTGTCAAATTTGACCCGTTTTGACATTTGACAGCAGGAGAAATACCCTCAATGTGATGACTTTTCCTGAGGTGACCCAAAATTCACAAAACTGAAAATATTTTAAAATTTTATGCTGTTGTACAGCTGCTGCTAAATTCTGTACATTGAGGCTGTTCCGGGTCAAATTTGATCCGTATCTGTTGAGATGGATTTTAGATCCACCAGTGTGGGTCAAATCAAGGACTTGTTCTTCCCATTTTAACTTTCAATAAAATATATTTAAATCATTATGGCTGTTATGTTTTCATGTCTTAGGGAAAACAGAACATGATATTGTGTGATAGCAGATGTTTTTCTCCAAAAACGTGTGCTGTAAAACCTAAAAAAATACCCACTCCCTGCTCTCTGACACATTTATTAAGGATTAATCATCCATTTATTAATGACAGATAGACTAATTAAACATCCTAAATATATCTGTAGTTCAAAGTTTGGCATAGATACTTTTTTATAAGGGAATTCTTGACCCAGGTCAAAATTGACCTGGACCATACTTTGAAGGCATGAAATATGAACAGTATGTAAGGGTTAATTACAATGCACCATCATCTCGATACAACAGTGCACATTATTTTTTAGTTTATGACAGAAGGAAGCTGTGACAGCACAACCTAGTCATCTTCAACAATTAATTTGTTACTGAACCTGCATCCTTGATACAGTACATATTTTTCTATATTATTTTTAATGCTACCTAATACCAAATAACAAAAATGGTGAGGTGTTTAAATCCCCAAAATAATAATTTGTCATAGCGCTGAATAACCTACAGAAGAGAGTTGTTGTTTTTTAATTTGTTTTTTTTGTTTTTTTGTAATTATTAGTATTTTATTTGTTTGTGCTTCGTGTGCTTGTAGTAAAGACTGCAATGGCAGTAGAAGAGAACAGACATATTTTTAGTATATGAAATGTGAAACAAATAACTGCTATACATCATTAGGCATCTATAGATGAATTTTTAATAATGGACATTTAAAATCAATTTTAATGTAGCCTTTTTTTCACCAATTGTGGTTAAATCTCTACATTAAGAAGAATGAAGCTACATTTTCTTCTTCTCTTTCTTTTTTATTTTTTGCAAAAAAAAAACCACCTGATTTCACTGTTTCTCAGCTGCTGATAAGCCTGCTATCTGTGCATCCCTGCTATGCCAGGGGCCCATTCTCTTTAATACTTTGCCCGGCCTATTAGGCAGGCAGCGCCCTCAGAGTTAGCCAGGAACTCAGAGAGCCATGCTGAGGGGACACAGTGACTGTCACTTCAAATCATAAAATGAACAGAAAAATGCAATTTCTTTTATAATGGAAACCTTCAGCAAGAAATGATGAATGATTCCCATGCTTCTTTAAAAATTCTTTAGCAGGTTCCAGCTGAGGCAAATTCAGTGAGCTAATGTTCAGAGGCACCAGACAAGACCACAAACTTCTGGCATTAGCAGCTAGAAACATTTAAAATGTGTCCGTAAAGTAAGTAGATGACGGTGACTATCTGTCCCTGTAACTTTCCATCAATACATTCGTCAGTAAAATGCCAACAAATGAAAACAGACATTGCCAACCTAATGAATTCCCCCCCTTTTTAAGTATGTATTTAACTTTTTTCACAACATTGCTGATTATGAAGTAACCAAAGAAGCCTCTATCAATTAGTCATAAGTACTTTTCTGTTGAAAAATCTTTCATCACAGATTTTTTTTTAATCAAAACATTTCACTTGTTGCACATCACAACAAGTTAATTTATATGTCTGCTTTGACTTTTTGTCCTGATCCAAGTGGATAACTGTGGCAGTGCTGACCAAAGCAAATGTTTATACAAACAGAAGATTAGGGGGGTGCACACCTTATTGCCTCTAAAAAAAATGACTCCCAATACCTCTTTAACTGAATTAACAGCTTTGGCTTAGATCTTCTGTAAAAGCTGCTTGAATTCCTTTGTCTCTCTCTCTCCATGTTGACCAGACGGAAAAGCTGCTCTGTTTCTCTACCAAGGCCAAATATGTTAACAAGGCAGCAGACTCCAACACTCTGGGACCACCTCCAAACCATTCTTGGTATCTATCCAATGTTTGGCTGCATATGTACTGTATATGATTGCTTGGGCATGCAGGTGGCAGAGTGGAGACAGATGTTAAACCTTAGTTTCCCTCTTCGTAAATGTGTCTCCAGAGAGGGTTTTTTTGTTTTGTTTTTTTTGTTTTTTTTAACTATATTAACAAGGGATTCTCCATTACCACTCACTCTCTTCAACTATTTCCTTTACACAAAGGCATATTCCACTGTTTGACTTGGAGGCAAGTGTGTGGGCATAGACAGACAGACTTGAGTCACCTAATATGAACAAACTGTGTCTGGCAAAAATGACAAAAATGGTTAGACATGAAGATTATGAGAAATTATAATATGATGTGTCCTGAAAATCTGACATAAAATTGTTTTAGTAAAGTTTATGTTTATATTTTTATGTACTAATGTAATCATTTTGATCACACAGATTGGTTTTGCTAAAAATTATAATACTTGCTAAAGAATCTAACGTTCTCAAAGTCAAGATTTGAAGCTTTCTGTGGCAAGCAACAGAATGAAAGCTCAGAAGCATAAATTAGCTCCCAAACAATATTTAAGTTAAGCTCATAAAAGACTGTCATGGGAGAAGGCCTATATACAGCTCTGGCAAAAATTATGAGACCACTGCAAAATTATCAGTTTCTCTGATTTTGCTATTTATCAGTATATGTTTGAGAAAAATGAACATTTTTGTTTTATTCTATAAACTACTGACAACATAAAAAATTCCAAATACAAATATTTTCATTTACAGCATTTATTTGCAGAAAATGAAAAATGGTCAAAAAACCCCAAAAAAGGTCCAGTTATTATTTCAGCATATAAAGAACAGCTACCTTGAATAAAGTTTGATTTGTTTCAGCTTAACCAACTTTTGTTTAAATTTAAAAAGTTTTTTTGTGTTTAAATCCAACCAAAACGTAACCAAAAGTGGCGGCACAAATCACTGTGTAAGTGAAGCAGCAAACTTCACTTTTCCAAAAATAAAAAAACAAGTTCATATTCATTTTTAAACAACACATTACAAATCTTTTAACTTAGGAAGTGTTCAGAAATCAGTATTTGGTGGAATAACCCTGATTTGCAATCACAGCTTTCATGCGTCTTGGCATGCTCTCCACCAGTCTTTCACATTGCTGTTGACTTTATGCCATTCCTGGTGCAAGAATTCAAGCAGCTCAGCTTTGTTTGATGGCTTGTGACCATCCATCTTCCTCTTGATCACATTCCAGAGGTTTTCAATGGGGTTCAGGTCTGGAGATTGGGCTGGCCATGACAAGATCTTGATCTGGTGGTCCTTCATCCACACCTAGCTGTGTGGCATGGAGCATTGTCCTGCTGGAAAAAACAATCCTCAGAGTTGGGGAACATTGTCAGAGCAGAAGGCAGCAAGTTTTCTTCCAGGATAACCTTGTACGTGTCTTGAGAAAC
>VUQI01026322.1:0-11673 GCA_015106735.1 Paratilapia polleni
CATATACACATATATACATATATACATATACATACATATATACACATATACATATACATATATATATAAAAATAAATATAAATATATATATATATATATATTTTTTTTTTTTTTTCCTACCCCATATGAGCTGATTTTGCTCAAGCCGTTGAGCATCTGGTATGCCTCTTTAACAGTAGGATCTTTGATGAAAAATAAATGGTCATTAAGAACAAATGGTTCGCAAATATTTACATGTATAAATACTGAAAATCTCAACACTATTAAGTGCAAGCCACTAAGTGCTAGAGTAGAAAGGAGAAACATTTGTGTTAAAATGTAGGGAGTAAAAGTAAGAAGTTGTTAGAAAAACAATTACTCAAGTAAAGAACAGATACCTGAAAATTCTACTTGAGTACAGTAATGTACAGTACAGTATTTGTACTTCGTTACTTCCCACCTCTGATGCTTTGTGCATCATGGCAAATCCCTGATCCAGCAATAACTTTCATTTGTATCAAAAAGGAAAGTTTTAAAAGTAGAGAGGGTGTCTGTCTCCCAAAACCAAACTGGGAAGTTGTTCCACAGGAGAGGGGCCTGAAAGCTGAAGGCTCTGCCTCCAATCCTACTTTTATCAGCTCTAGGAACCACAACTAAGCCTGCAGTCTGAAAGTGGCTCCGTTTGGATAACATGATACTATGAGGTCTTTCAACTATATCAGGGCCTAGCTATTCAAGACTTTGCATGGAGAAGGAGAAGTTCATTAAATAGCCAGTGAAGAGAAGCTAATATGAGAGAAAAATGATCTCTCTTTCTAGTCTTGTGGCTGCATTCTGGATCAATTGAAGGCTTTAGAGAGAGCTGTAAATGACTCCAAGATTACTCAGTGTTACTGGAAACTAAGCTAATGCCATCCGGAGTAAGTATCTGATTAGACACCACGTTTCCAAGGTTTTTAGAGCCAAGTGCAATAACCTCAGTTTTGTCTGAACTTAGGAGAAGAAAATTACAGGTCATCCAGGCCTTTATGTCTTTAAGGCATTCCTGTAGTTTAATGAATTAATTTCTTTCAATTGGCTTCATAGATAAATATAACTGCGCATCATTTGGGTAGCAATAAAAATGTATGTAGTGTTTTCTAAGAATATTATTTAAGGGAACCATGTATAATGTAAAAAGTATCTGTCCCTGTACAGAACCCGGTGGAACTCCATGAGTAACCTTTGTGTGTGAAGAAGGCTCCTCATTTACATGAACAAATTGGAATCTATCAGATAAATATAATTCAAATCTGCACAGTGCATTTCCTTTCATACCAACGGTGTGTTCTATTCTCTGTAGTAAAATGTTGTGACCAACGTTAATGACTGCTGCACAAGCACAGAGATGAGTCCACTGTCAGAGGCCATAGGAAGATCATTAGTAACCTTCACTAGTGCTGGTTCTGTGCTGTGATGAACTAACTGAAACTCTTCAAATTGACATTCTTCTGAAAATGATCACACAGCTGATTTATCTGATAACTTTTTTCAGAATTTTCTATATTAAAGGAAGGTTGGAAATTGGTCTATAATTAGCTAAGACCGCCTGATCAAGTAAAGGCTTTTCAGTAATGGTTTAACTACAGCCATCTTTAAAAGCCTGTGGTGCAATTGTTAAAATCTTATAAAGAAATTCATGAAGTCATAACTACTTAGAGCTAAAGAAATACAAGCCTGAACAGAGGTCTGACTTTTTCCTCAACCTGGCTACAGAGTTGAAAAGAAACCTGGGGTTGTTACTGTTATCAGTGACGAATAGTAAGATGTCCTAGCTTTAGAGAAGCCTTTTTTAATTACATAACAGATTATTTTTCCAAGCCAAGAACTATGAAGAAGTTAAAAAAACAAAAACAACCAGGCATGATGTTTTGACTTAAAGGTACAGCAAGTAATTTTTTTTAGGTCATTTAATAGAAAAAAAGAATATTGTACAGATAAATATACATTTATTAGTGTTTAATTACATCTTCCAACAAATTGAAGCATTCTCATAAACTTAGAATTAATCCATTAAAAATACATAGGAGCAGGGGGCCGGTTTGTGGAAGCTGCCATGTTGCCCCGCCATCTTGAATACAGTGGCCAAGATGGATATCACCGTTCCGCCTAATCGCGTTTTATGTATGTGGCTAGAGACCGGACACGTACATAGTAGGCTAGTGGCAGAGGAGAAGAGAACTTGTAGGTGTTCAGGTGTCAAATTTTAATTCATGCCTGCACCTTCAGACTCAAGATATGAAGGACCATATCTATGTTTCATCATCTGAGAAGGGGTCCCCTTCACCAAAGAAGTGAAAACGGCAAGGAAAGAGACAACGTGACTGGCGTTGGGATAAAACGAGAGCACAGCAGCCTTTCCCAGATGGAAGGAGTTGCAGAGAGAGAAGGATTTTAAAAGTGACGCTTAAGTCACCTGCTTTCTGCTCAACAGGTAATTCAACCTAACCCTCTACACCCCAATAGAATTCTATTAGAATGATCCAGATTCCTGTGAATTCCAAAATAAAGGGGAAATCTGATCAAAATTCTAAACGCCTAAATTTAGGTAAACATCCAGTTCCAATATTGTCCCAATTACTTATTGTCAGCAGATTAGACATGCGACCCTCCTGTCTCTGGACAGCTGACAACAAGCCAGCTAAAACAACAACAGCTGGTTATACGCTAACATTATGCCAGCTAATGTTAGGCTTGAGTGTCCTAAAAATCACACTTTCCCTCTGATAAACAGTTTGATTATATTCTCCCATTGTAGGAGAGTTTATTTGCTATGTGTCCGAGTCCAACAATGTTAGATCCACTTCAAAGAAAGTTTCACTAACACCGGCTAACAGTCCATATCAGACTCCTTTCACAAAGTTTAACAGCCTCCTCCAGAGTAAATAGATGTGGGTGCTTCTCACCTGGCATGAGGTAAACAGCGGACTGACAGCCTACACTCACTAGAGATGAACGGCCAGAGTTTCTGAGGTGACTCAGGGGTGAAAACGTAAAATACCGCACAATATTTAACTCACATAAATCAGTAATCAGCAATAAATCAGGAATAAAAAACTAAGTGTTGCTATTATTCAAATATGTTAAAAGATAGTGTGAACAAAAATGTTTTTATACACAAACAGTTGTAGAAACACAGTGGTCGGCCACGGCCCTCATGGGGTACAGTCTAAATGTAATGTTTGTGATCTCTCTTGGCTGACTAAAAGGCGTTTGTCCTACAGCGGTCACCGTAGCTAGGATTACACACTTGAATTGGGACAGGTAAGAAAACAGAATTCAGTTGACTACAATCTACTGACATCTAGAGGTGAGATTTTACACACTGTACCTTTAACACCGTTTTACCTTCAAATGTTCGCCTGATGTTCAAAATCAGTAACAATGCATCAACTTTAGAATATCAATCTTATTGGCTGTGATTTTTTTGTTGAAAAAAAAAAAAAAAATACACCACCTTCAAATTAAACCAAATTACAGCAAATTTTTAGAAAGTTTAAGACATTTTAAGACCTTGTTTTTCTTCATTTTTTGCCAAATATTTTCTATAGGTGACAGCTGTAAACTGCAGGAAGGCTAGTTAATCACCCAGACTCTTATCACAGGACCATGCTGCATTCTGCCATGCAGAATGTGTTATGTGGTACATAACACATTATGTCTTTAATAGACCTTTGTACCCCTCCCCATCTTTCATTATAAAAGCCTGTCTGGCATGCCTGTCTTTTCATACCCAATTTTGAAAGCATTACACTGCTTTTGCAACTTTTTAAAACTTGCTACTAGCATCAAATGCTTTCCCTTTTTTCTCCCATTTGATATGCTGTCTTGTATTATTTTCATTTAAATATGAGGTTTAAGTGATTTGCAAATCACTATATTTGGTTTAATCAGCACTGTGCCCCAATTTTTTTGGAAGCAGGGCAGTAAAAGCAAGTTGTTTGCATCTGTGCTTAATTTAAACTACACAAGGTCAGAAGCCCTGTAGTGGCTAACACGCTGTGATCAGGATTATCTCTGGTTATTACCAAATATATGTTTGAAAGAAACTAGATTAGTGATATATTTACCTCTCTGCTAAGATGCCTCCAGCAGTCCACCCAGGTTGGATATACTGATGCATAGGGAGGTAGGCCTCCAGCAAGCCTAATGGGAAAGGGAGAATATAAGTCTGCTGAAACACTAAGTTTCAAAGTAGTAAATAACCTGCCAACTCACCCGCAGTTATTGACTGCCATTAAGTTTGACACCAAAACAAAAGGATAGGTGACCATACTGGCGAAGAACTGGAAGAAAGAAAGAGCAGTGGATGAACACGATCAGACTGAAGGCCACAAACAGACACTGGTACACTGCTAATGTTTGTTATACTCACCCCTGTCACAGCCTGAGAGCAGTTCTTGATCTCTCCTGTGTGACTCATCTGCACAGAAAAGTCATACTGTTAAAGTCTGTGTTAGATCCTCGATTTAAGACTGTTTGACACAGACCCTCAACATCTGTGTCAGCACAATTCAAAACTGTACTGACCTAAACACACAATGGGGGGGAGAACAAGAACTAGCTATCCTGCAGAAGGAAACCCAGTTTGACAGAAAAATGGACAGACAGAACCAGTGTTTTGGTGCATGTACAAAAGGTGTATTGCAGGTAATTTTATTCAGAATACAAAACCCCTAACTGAAAGACGTGGTATACCGAGTCATCAATGGCGTATGTATTGATGAGGTGAGCCAGCAGGTTACAAATCCACAGAGACAGGACATCACCCAGCAGGCGAGGAATCAAACCACTAGGAAAAAGAAAGAAAGGAAGAAAAACACACACACCCACACACGTCTTGAATGACCCAAAAATAAATAAATTTAAAAATTTAAAAATATTGCATCATTTATATACTGCAAGAAAATAATTTAGATAAAGTCTCAAGCACTTTGAGTGGTCAGTAAGACCAGAAAAGTGCTGTATAAATACCAGTCCAGTCCAATCCATAATGTCTAATGAACAGAGAAAGAAACTTTTCATGTTAAGACCACAAAAAGCAGATGAATGGTTTTTTTTTTGTTTTGTTTTTTGGGGTTTTTTTCCCCCCACAGTGACAGTAAAGGGCACTAAAACACTGCAGTGACTGTGCCGAAGCACACAAATGCGAACTAAATGGACTTAAACTTGGTGCTTGCTGGAGCCTAAACAAACAAATCCAGGGAGATTGCCGCAGAGGCAATTACCATATAGTTTTGCATCCTTGCCCCTGGCAGACAGCTTTTCAGGTCAAAAGTCATTTACTGCTGAACCCACACTCTCCTACCAGTATCACTTTTGAGTGTTATGAAGTAAGACATTTATTGTCCCCAGGAGGTGATCAAAATGTGGAAAGACTGTCTGAACATAGGACTTCCTGATCTTGCATGCACTTGCATATGGTCCACCTACAGCACAGTGCTGTGTGTGACTTATTCAATGTTTCAGTAGGTCACCAATTTTACTAAGCAGGGAAAATTAGCATGTTGCAGCAATCTCACAAATTGGCCAATTATGTGCCTGTCCACCTGGTATTATAAATTCAGCCTCTGCCATATCATATTGTTCACAATAACACCAGTATAAGTGGGCTAAAAAGCCCAACCCAAAATACAACATCCAATTTTATTATGTGATAATATTGTACAGGCTCCTGAAGAGTTACATGGTTAAGTTACTTTAGTTACTGTTAAAGTGTTAAGTAGTTATGTTTTACTTTTGTGCAAAGTTTCCACTGAAAACACTACCTGCGCTACTTTTGTGCTTACATTTGCCGTTTCACTACATAAAATGCTGTGTCACTACTATTGCACTATAATGCTCCTGCTGCAAAACTGCTGATATAGGTCACATATAATTTAACAAGCTAAACTGAAATAATTTTTTTCAATGTAGCCTTCTGATTGACCTTGGGTGTATTGTGCACATATGTGAGCCAAGGCTACCAATTTACCTACCAATGAGGCTTTTTTTTTTTCTTTAACTGATGAATCCCATTTTTAAAATTGAAGTACACCACAAATCTGTTGTCCTAAAGATAAAGAGTGTCCAACTTACGCAAAGAAGCCCAGAATGCCTTCTTCTCTGTAGACTGTGATGATGGAATCAAACACCCCACTGAGAACAGATTTTTTTTTTAATCTTAATAAATTTCATGGCTCGTCTCATTGAGGTTCACATCTAAAACATGAAAACTACCTGTATTTTGTTTCTCTTCCAATGAACTGCACCATACATCGCAAAGTAATCACTGAAAAACAAAAAAAACATCTCAGACAACATCTAAATGGTATGGCATGCATTATACTGCAGTGAGTCAGTTAAAGCTATCTGATAGAGCTGATCTATACCATGAAAGGGATGCGTGACGATGGTGGCACAGGAACGAGCAATCATCTCTTTGGTTGTCTGGTGAAAACAGAGAGAACAATCAACTAAGACTGAACTACTGTGACAGGTAAGCTACTCTATTGATGATATATCATTATTGTAGATGTAACTGGTAACCCCTTTGTTTTCAAAAACAGTACAGTTCAGCTTCAAAATACAATTTTTGTAATGACACAATATTGAATCATTTAACATTTTAGTGATATTACACAGGTGATGATTCTGTTTTGCTCTTTTAAGTCTGTACTCTGCACACAAATACCCCAAGCTTGATTCTCGGAAGAAAATCTCAGTAACAAAGATTTATATTTACAACCCTAAAAGAGATAAAAGACAAGAGATGTCCATCTAATTTAACAGAGCTAGATAATCAAGTGATCACTGAATGGTGTAAAATGTGTGTTTGTACAGTTGCTCCGCATATTCAGACCACTTTTTAAAAAAAAACAAAAAACAAAACACTTTTTGTTACAGACTTCATTTTAAATTGAGCAAATTTTCACCAATTTAAAACTGCCTGCTTGCTTAAACAATCCTGTATCTGTAGCAAACAGAAAAATACTGATTAAGCTATTGCCACTGAATCTGACAGAGGCCTAAATCCAGTTGCACCAACAGGCTTACAGAGACTCACAGATGTGAAAAAGGGCCTTTACAAACCACACTGCTCAAAAAGTATGACTTTGTGTTATACTGTGATCATGTGTTCCCTTAATTTTTTTGAGCAGTGTACTACATTATGGGTCTGAATACTTTCGTGGATAAAAGATGTCAGTTTCTGGTTTTTAATATATTTGCCAAGTTTTCTAAAAACTGTTTTCACTTTGTCATTATGTATTCACTGAGTATAAACTGATAAGACATAAAGAGTACAAATCTTAAAGTTAAAGTAACAATAACAACTTGTTCTACACTGAAAGTGAAACATACTGTACATGTTCCTAAAGTTGAACCTAATCAGACAGGATGTGCCACTTTCTCCCTGTCTTTAGTCAGAAGATGCTTGGTTATATAACTTAACAAAATGTATTGATTCGAGAAAACTACTTTTGCTTTTTAAAGTTTAACATTCCAGCCAGCTATAGGAAAGGTGCCTTGTAATATCCAAATGAAGAACGGGACTATTAATGATCTTTTGTACAGCGTGAATTCAATAATTTCACTTTCCCGACCACAAAGAGAGAAATCAAAGTTATGAGAGGTCACATTATATTGTGGTAGGCACCTGATTAGTTAGAGCACTTATAAGAACACAAAGGGGGTCGAAAATATCGAAAGTCAAAAAAGCACTTGTCTCCTCTCACCCCAGCCAGTCAAGGCAGACATCCACCCACCCAGTTCTGTCAGAGGTTCCTTTTGGTTAAAAGGGAGACTCTCCTCCCCACTGTGCTGCTCAAGGGGCATTTGTTACTTTATCGCAATAATACTGTCATTTCTAGTCCTTACTAGGTAAAGTGCTTGGATATGACTTACATTATAACTTAGCACTGAAATGTGTGGCCTACATCTACCAATCTATGGTGTCTTGATTTAACATTAGAGCTTTATATGTCTTACCTCATTAACAACATGCTGTAGGGAGCCCTCCACAGCCTTCTGCTGCCCACCCAGTACCTGGAAATCAGAAAAACCTACGTGGAAATGTTCTGCCACTTTATACCCTTATTAAAAAACAGTGTACAGATGACCTGAGGAGAGAGATGAGGAGAAATGCAAAGTTCACTAGCTAGACACGAACTGGGGTCAGTGTGGGCCAAGATCAGCAACTTAAAAAAATGGCGGCGCTGAAATGATTCTTTTGTATGTCTGTTTTGCTTGTTTGTCTGACGACCAGTAACTCAACATACACCTGACAAGATCTTTTAAGGATTTGGACGTTGTGTGGTGAATTCAAATTCATCAGGAGTTACCACAGCAAGTACATCTGGCCAGAGATTGCTCACCCAGCAGGGTCCCCATGGATCACCATATTGGACGGAAGATGCTGCCCGGCCGGCATTCAGAACAGGCTAAAGAAAGCCCCACGCAGGCCTGAACTACCCAGAGTCTTCCTGACCAACGCCAGATTGCTCAGCAACAAAATGGATAACCTAGAACTTCTCATCAAGCACAAAAACTGGTACAGAACTGTTCAGTTATGGCGATTGCAAAGACTTGGCTTCACACAGGGATCCCAGACAAAGCTATCATGTTAGCAGTCCGCTACCGCACCAGGCTGATAGGAATGATGACTCCGGTAAAAACAGAGGAGGAGTACTATGCATCTACTCTAATGATAGGTTGTGTACAAATCCAACAGTCACTGAAAGTCACCAGATTTGAGTTTATTACACTGAGATGCCAGCCATTCTACTTGCCACAGGAGTTTACTGTTGTTATTGTCATTGCAATGTATATTCCACCTAGTGCTAACAAGATCGCCCAGAATATCTTGGTGTTAGTCATTAGTAAACTGCAGACAATACATCCTGATGGAATTTTTATTGTGGCGGGGGACTTTAACCATGCAAATCTAAAAGCTGTCCTCCCTAAATTCTACCAGCATATTACATGTCCAATGAGAGGTCAACATTGGATCATGCAGACAGTAACAACAGGGAAGGATACGATGTTTCTACCCATCCTCCCCTTGGCCACTCTGACCACCTATCCCCCTTTCTCACCCCATCATACAGACGTCTCATCAGGAAAACAATGTCTATTGTGAGCAACATAAAGATTTGGCCTAAGGAAGCAACTATTTGACTCTAGGACTGCTTTGAGCAGACATACTGGGATCTATTCGGACAACAGGACATAGCAGACTCCACATCCACTGTCCTGTTCTACATTCAGAACTGCCCTGCTAACATCAGCGCAGACAAACACATCAGAGGTTATCAGAATACCAAACCATGGATGACCAGGGATGTCAAGCAGATTCTAAGAGACCCAGATACTGCCTTTAGGTCTGGAAATAAGGAATTATACAGCGTTGCCAAATCCAACCTAAAGAAAGGCATCAGAACAACAGCCTATAGGAGGAAGATTGAGGGACACTTCAGTGAGAGGGACCCCTGGCTTGTTTTGCAGGGTATCCAGCATCTCGCTAACTTCAAGATAGCAAAAACCCAGCCACCAGCAATAGTAGCAAACTGCTTGCTGAGGAGCTCAATCACTTCTTTGCTTGGTTTTCACCGACAAAACCATGTGGTGGAAAAAAAAAAAAAAAAGGTTAAGGAGACTAATCACATCAAGCTGTAGCATAAAAATAAAATAAAAAAATCAGTCCAGCAGTCAGAAATATCCTCCCGTTTTCTCTCTTTTGATGATGATGGATCAATGTCACAGCTCCACGCACATTAATTTCAAAGCTGTGCAAAAGTCTGGGCATGAAGCTGTGTGTGCGCAGCCATGCATGCCCATGCACACCCAGACACATCGGTGTTGCAAGTGTCTGCAAGTGTCAGCTATATGTGGATGTTCAACATGAAAGCATAACAAGACAGATTCAATTTATTATGAATCTCATAATAATGATAATTTAGTGCATCAATTTGGAAATGAGATTTAAAATTTAAAAAAAACTTTTCTTGACTGGAGAGCTATCACCACTCACTTTGACCATCAGCTGTATCTGACATCATTGTCCACTGGCACAACCCGAAACTCAACTCCTCCAAAACAAAAGAACTGATAATCGACTTCAAGAGGAAGACAGAGAAACCTGCTCCCCTATACATCAAAGGGGACATGGTGGAGAGGATCAGCATCTTCAAATTCCTGGGCACATACATCTCTCAGGACCTCACATGGACTGTTAAACTGCGTACACACTGGAAGCAATGTAGCGACTGGAGACCACAGAAAGTGAATGATACTCGGCGATTTCAAGCAACTACAGGCAAAAAAAACTGCTGGTGACGTGAAGTGGACGGGACCCGCAATAAACTTGAAGGCAAGCGACTGAAGAGACTATCAATGAGAGTGAAGAATACTGTTGATTGACATATGACCTGGTAGTATATATATTAGAGGGTCACCTAGGCAACCAGACCCTGGAATGTCCGCAAGCGACCAGCTGGCTGGTAATGAGCAAATCGCTTCCAGTGTGTATGCAGCTTTAACACTACCTCTCTTATAAGAAAAAAACAAACAACAACAAAAAAAAAAAACAGAAGGGTATTCATTCTATTCTGTTAACCTCTAAGATGCCAGGGCAGCCAGATCAACTATGCTGTGCTCTGTTTGAAGCTAATAATACATACATGTTAGGGCTATGCAATTAATCAAAACTTAAATTCAGTTACAATTACTGCTTCCAGCAGTTATGAAAATAGGACAACTGAGAAAGCAAAAGTTAAACTAGTTTCCTACAATATTCCTCGCATCTTGAAAAAGTGCCTGCATTTGAAAAGTGCTGGTAAAAAGCAAACTCTTTTATTACAACTGTTCCAGAAATGCCAGACAAAAGGTTTAAAATACAGTATAAACAAAACTGATGACACTGTTGACATACTGGTGCCTGTGTTACACTTCACCTATAAAATGTTAAGATGCATCAGTGGTTTGTTCTTCCTCTAACATGCTACTATGAAGCAGATGTGAGGTTTTTTTAGACAGTATACAACAGATCACAAAACCTATAGCCAAACACACTGTATTTTTACTTGAGCTTCCAAAGTTAATTTGTCAACAGTTGAGAATAGATGGTATTGTTTTTTAAACAAAGATTTCCCAAAGTGGTCAGGCAACTCTTCTTCCAACCCAGTTCTTTTCAAGAATAACCTTATCCTTACTCCCACAGTTAAAAATACCCTTTTCAAAACCAAATCAGATAGACACACCCTACTGTCATTATGTTAACTGATCCAGGGGATCCAGTGCACATCACTGTGCTTGTGTAATTGTTTGAAACTGAAAGGACAAAGGATTTTAATATAGGAGTGTTGGAAGCGGTGTGTCACTGCACAGGGAGATTACCTTGAAGGGGATAGTGGCCAAATTATTGCATTTTAAGGGCAGAGACAGTGAACTTTTTGTACTTAAAATACTGTAACTACAACCAGGATAAAAGCCTCTTACCTGAGGGGTGCCTCGTTCTTGACATTTCTGTAAGAGGGTAGAGTGTCAGGTTATCAAACTGCCAGCATGAATACACTTTGAGTTACACTTACATCATGGCTTGCAAGGAAAGGAGTTCAGTGTCAGTACCAGTGTATATAACCCACTTACAACTGCCATTAGTGACTCAGTGATCACCCA
>VUQI01026323.1:0-20303 GCA_015106735.1 Paratilapia polleni
TAAACCATTCCTCTGCAGATGATCAGTCAGCTGTTTTGCAACTACTCTTTCAAGAATTTTAGAAATAAAAGGAAGGTTAGAGATTGGCCTATAGTTAGGTAAGACAGCTGGGTCAAGTGAAGGCTTTTTAAGTAATGATTTAATTACTGCCGTCTTAAAGGCCTGTGGTACGTAGCCCGTTAATAAAGATAGATTGAGTATATTTAAGATTGAAGCATTAATTAATGGTAGGACTTCTTTGAACAATCTTGTAGGGATGGGGTCCAATAGACAAGTTGATGGTTTAGAGGAAATAATTATTGAAGTTAACTCAGAAAGATCAATCGCAGAGAGAGAGAGAGCAGCTCCAGCAAACTGATAAAAAGCCACTGATTTTATGAAGCTGGTGGTGGATGGTTTTGGACTGAACTTGTAGTAGTAAACACGTTTTAAAGTAAAACAGCTTAGACTTTGTCACACTTTGTGCTCACGGATGTTTAAACATTTCAGAGATGGGAAGTAATGAAGTACAAATACTTTTTACTGTAGAATTTTCAGGTATCTGTATTTTACTTGAGTATTTTTCTAACTACCTACATTTTTAGACAAATATCTCTACTTTCTTATCATTACATTTTCAAAACAGGCTCATTACTTTACGTTTAAGAAATTTGAGGGGAATTATTATTTCATGTCGCTGCATGCCTTCCACACATTAAGCCAATTTGAACCTAAATAGAGCAAACAATAAAACATGAGACAATCCTGTTGGTGTATCCATCACCAGTGCTTATCACACACGGTGAGATGAAAGAGGCAAAAATATATAATTTGTATAATTGATAGCTCATGTAGCATCTCCTTATATCTTGCTGAATTCTGTTGAGTAAATCCACAAAGTGCAGTGAATCTCAGAGCAGCAGCAACACATGTCAGCTGATCACATCCTGTACACAAAATCTACCGGAGCCCAAAATAGAAATGTTTAATTATTTTCCTCACGCTGCACCACTAAAACTGATTTTAGGGTTTCCCCACCTGCTAAATCCCATTTTAACCCCTGATTATACTAATTTTTCTGTTTAGGTATGGAGACAGTCACCTATCTACAATGTACTATTTCCCTTTGTTTGTCTCTGCTTGCGTTCTATGTAACAGATGTTCAAACTGTGTGAATTCATTAGATTTAAAATTTAGGTTGAAATAAATTTGTATCATATTAATATTATTTTATTATGATATTAATATGACATGAGGTTCAGTTAGCTTTTCACAAAAAGTGCTGGTAGAAATGTGCTCCAAAGAGCTACTTTTTACTTGCGCACATTTTAGAGCCTGTACCTTTTCACTTTTACCCGAGTAAAGAAGTTGAATCAGTACTTCAACTTTTACCAGAATATTTTTTTAACATAACTCTCTGTATTTCTATTTAAGTGTGACTCTATAGTGTAGTGTCTTACACATTCTCCTAACAAGCAAATCCCAGGTTTGGTTCCAGGAGGTGATATAAATCCCTTTGGGGTTGCATTGGGAAGAATATCTGGTGTAAAAATCTGCCAAATCAAACATGCAGCGCTATCCACTGTGGCGACCCCTTTTGAATAAGGGAGTAGCTGAAAGTAGCTTTATCTATACTTCTACTTAAGCCTTCAGCCTTCATGTCTTTACTTTTGCTACCTATGAAACATATGTCAGATCTGTTTGACATGCATTTAGAGTTTCAGTTCAGGAAACTGCTTCAGCGAGAGTACTGACAGGGACGAGAAAGAGAGACCATATTTCTCCCATATCAGCTTCTCTTCATTGGTTACCTGTTAAATCTAGAATTGAATTTAAAATCCTTCTCCTCACATACAAAGTCTTGAATAATCAGGCCTATGTTAAATCTTATCTTATCTTTGGTTAACAATATCAGGATCTATTTTCTGCTGTTATCTGCTGGAGGTGGTAAACATGTGGCAGATTCAGCATAAACATATGAGAGTGGATTCAGAGGATGGATGTTTGAGTAGAAATTGATTAAATACTGACTTCTAGTGGCATGTATGTAGAGTACAAGTCATTTAGTTTCGTTTTATTTTTCATTTTGACAGGGACCATGCACAAAAACACTGATCTCATAAGAGAAAAGATGCCCTGTATCAGATTTAGTTACCAGCTCGTTTCCATCTGCAGTCCCTGGGCAGGTGCACATAATACGAGCTAGACGAATAGACAGTAAAACAGTTTCTTCCCCTGGGCCATCAGAACTCTCAACTGCTGTAAATAAAGAAGGCTTTACAAATATGCTACATTTTCTACTGTTTCTTTTCAATTTCTAATATACAAGGACAATAAAGGCATCATCATCATCATCATCATCACATAAGCAGAGTAATAAAATGTGCATACAAACCTAAAATTTTCCTTTTTATGGAACCTTAAGTAAGTTTTCTCAAAACACAACCATGAAAAACTTAAATCATGTTTTAGTTGCCACAAGAGCAGATATTGATATTGATATTTCCTCTATTTAATACCGATTAACTGCTACTATAAATGTTATAGAGCCACTGATAGCTTTTAAGGAAGAAGCGACTATTCAAATACATATAAATAAGGAACTCTGAATGCAAATTAAGAGGAGATACTCTAAACTCAAACAACAGATGACTGGATCTGCAGGTCTCACAGGATTGAAAGCAGGGTTTTGCTGTGAGGCACCAGTGGTGACCACTGCACTACCATGTGCATATTACACTGACATGTGATTGCAAGACAAGCACAGTTAGTGATGGGTTGCATGTAGGGGAGGTCCTGCTATTGCACATTATATTTTGCTACACAAGGAGCCTTAATGAATATATCTGTGCTTTCACTACTGTGACAAGTCAGGATGTCTGCAGGGGTGAAATCTTTTTAACATAAGCTTGAACAATAGTTCTCCAGGATTTCTGAGGGTCTTTCAAAGGTTTTCTTTGGACATTGGCTGCTTTTTCACTCACTTTCAGTCCAGTTCTTGTACTTGACCATTTTCAGAGTTTGTTTGTTCTGGTTTTTGTTTTGGTTTTTTTGGTTGGTTTTTTGGTAAGCCACTTAACACTGACCTATGAATCATCCGAGCATAAAAAAGCATAAAAAAGGTCCCTAACTGGATAAACCAGTGTTGTGTGTACACATAACAGGCAATTTAGCAAAGAACCCATTTTAAATTTTATCTTTAGGCACTTTGTTACTTGCAGCCTGTGACCATAACACAGAATTTGTTCCCATTTCTTTAGTTGAATCTATGAAAAATGCCAAAGATAACACAGTTTGACAGGCATAAAATAGGATTTTTTTTTTCACCAACAAGGTGGTTCACAAAGAGGTATTAGTTAAAAATTTGGCATATCTCAGCAAGTTGTGTATTTAGGAAACTGGACAAGTGGAGGACAAAATGAAGTGTCAGGCCTAAAAACCTATCTAAAGCAGATGAACAGTATCTGAAGTCATGTCCTTAAGAAACAAGAAAAAATCCAGCAAAGACCTGACACAGGACCTGAGAGATGTATCTGGCCCTTCAGTTGTATGGAGGTGTTCAGGAGAGAAGTACAACAGTGAGTGTCTACAGCCATCTGTAAAATATGGTGGAGGCTCTGTCGTGGTTTGGGGCTGCATTTCAGCCAGTGGTGTTGGAGATCTTGTTAAAATTGATGGAATTCTGAACACAGAAATACCATCTGGAAAGCATCTGATTGGCAACGGCTTCATTTTTCAGCATGACAATGATCCCAAACACACTGCCAATGCAACAAAGGCTGGATAGAAAAACACAATGAAACATGATCTGGCATGGCCTCCCCAGAGCCCAGACCTCAACATTATTGAATAAATGTGGGATCATCCAAAGAAGAGTTTTGAATGTCCTTCAAGAAGCCTGGAGAGCTAGTCCTGAAAACTACTTAAAGAAATTACAAGAAAACTTGTCTAACAGAGTTGGCCCACTTGAGATGAAATTGGGCTGTATGTGGCCCATGAACAGAATGTGAAATAACAGAACCTTAAATGGAAAGCAGCCATCATTAATTGTGATTTTTTTTTTCCTGCAATGACATGTCAGCACGTTTTCTACAAAAAGGTGTATCTACCTGGAACTCTGAGTACACTCAGAGTGAACATGTTTGTCACCATAAGCACAAAACAGTTTAGTACAATAATAATAAAACACCAAAGAGAAAGAGAAGTAAGAGATGGAAATCACCTGATGTTAGACTTTGTACTACAGTATCTCCTCTCAATTTGTGTTCCATATTTTTATGCATTTCAATAATGCCTTCTTCAGTTAATGCCGTCACTGTTTCTGTGACTTTTAGTCAATCAGTATTAAACAGAGTAATGTAGTAAGATTGTAGGAATGTAATATCTGCTGTTGTAGTAACTTAAACATGATTTAAGTTTTTCATGGTGGTGGTGAGGCTCTCAGAAGACTTGGTTAAGGTTACAGGAAAAGCTTCACCTAAACACATGCAGGGTTCAGGACGGTGTCACTGACTTGGAGCTGGATGTCCTGCCTAAGAGCTGCAATACACAAACCTCACTGCAGAAATTGTTTCCCCCTAAGCATGATCCAGTAAGCAGTTAGGTTCCCCATCAAAGCGAAATTTGAAAAACAAATTTTCAGGAAACTTGCACATGCTTCTTGTCTATTGTCTCCAGTAGATTAGAATGAAATAGATGAAAATATTAACTGAAGCTGATACCTAGGGAGATTTGGATAGTTTGGGGGTTGTTAGAAACTGCTGGTCTACCACCATCAGATGAATGGATAAATGTTGAGGAAGGAACATTCTGGTTTCTGTCGTCTTCATTAGTGGAATCAAATATACACCTCTGTGCTTTAAAACTCATCTTAATTTGTGTATTCAATGTTCCACATTTTTATGCATTTGAATAAAATTAATTTCTTCTTCAGTCAAAGCTATGAGTGGTTCTGCGACATTTTTGGTAGCAGTTAATCATCATTATATAGTTGTAGCAGCTAAAACATAATTAAATTTTTTAATGGTGGTGTATAGGCTCTCAGAGCACTTGGTTAAGAGTCCACGAAAGGAAGGTTTTTAGGTTTGTATGCACATTTGATTATATTATTCTACTTGTAGCTTTTATTTTGTAAATGTATTTTGTATTTATTACCTTATTTACTACTGGATGTACCTGCCCAGGGACTGCATATGCAAACTAGCTTGTAGCTAAATCTAGTACAGGGCATCTTTTGTCTTATGATATCAGTGAAGAAATGAAGAAAAATGAAACTAAAACTAATAACTTGTAATCTACATACGTGCCACTGGAGGTCAGTGTTTCATCAGTTTCTGCTCAAACATCCATCCTCTGAATCCATATGTTTATGCTGCATCTGCCTCGTGTTTACCATTTCCAGTAGATACAAAATAGATCCTGATATTATTAATCAAAGCTGCTAACTAGAGAAACTCTGAGAGTTTGGGTTTTTTTTTTTACAAACTGCTGGTCTACCACAAAAATTTTTTATCAGTCAGATGAATGGATAAATGTTGAGGAAAAAAAAAACACATCACACCACATTCTGGTTTCTGTTGTCTTTATTAGTGGAATGGAATATACACCTCTGTGCTTTAAAGCTGTTTTCTCCATCATTCATTCACCACTCCTCACTCTCTCTCTCTGAGACTGAACATCAACACTTTAACTTTGAGACGTCTGAAGTGCTGCTTGTCATCTCATCTAAGCTCCCATTGTGTCACCTCAGGATAAGACCAGTGTGCTTCAGTCAGGTTTGTAAGGTTAATTTGATATGAAATGAAAATGTGACCTTTAAATTTAAGGACCTCTGCTCAAATGTTGTATAACCACCACTTCAAATGAACAGCATATGCTCCACCACATTCTCAAAACAAAAAGTTAAAGAGCAACTTAACACCCAGTTTTAATTCGAAACACTCTTTCACATATTCATCAGATCAGTTGCACATATAACTCTGGTTCTATGAGTAGTTGGACTTCTGGAAACATGTAATAGTGGTAGCAGTGGTAGACTAGAAGAGTGAAACAGAACTTTAACAGCTGATATTTTTTCCCCAAAACTGAGATAATCAACAGGAAATGAGGTTAAAAAAAAATCTAACCACAACATTAAGTGAACTGTTGTTATTTTCTCACTAAAGAATATTTAAAAGTCATGCGAAACTTGATGAGGTTGTGAACGCAGAAACTTGTTGTAAGGAGTTACACTTTAATGATGTTGGGAATACCTCTGAAGGAAAGCATTACTGGATTTCCTCTGAAAAATAAAGAAAAATCAGAGCTGCTGCAGTGGAAACTGAAGACGGGACCAAATTCACCTGAAAGCAGAAATAAAGAGACTGAACAAATTCTGCACATTAAAAGTGGATTTAGTGTTAAGATGCTCTTTAAATCTCCCACTGAAACTGTGACATACAGACAACATCTGGCTGGAAAAGACAAAAAAAAGTTTAACGGGCAAATTTTGATCTGTTACACCAATCACAATAGAAGCCACGACTGGAGTAATCAGTACAGTAAACTCTGATTATCATGATCTTTTGATGAAGACAGCTTCATCCCCTGAACATTTTAATCTCTTTAGTCACTACACTTATGCTCTGTAGTAAGCCATGACTGAAACTTATGTATATTACATATTTATGAATCGTTATAAAACTATTACTTTACCCAAAGAAGGTAGCTCACATTTAAATTTAGATGTTTCCTGTTTGTCACAGATGCCAACATTAAACAGCAGATCCCAGTAAAATACAGTAGAGCCATGGCTCCCAGCCATTACCCACAAGCCTCTGCATGAGCACGAACAAAACCTTTAAAGTGGCGTTACTTCACTCATCAGACGATGCTGGATTTTTAGCAAAAGGAGAGATAAAAACATATTCAACCTACTTAAAATTAATTTTACTTTACACTTTGGAAATTTAAAATAAACAATAAACAAAATAAATCTGCGAGGTTCATGACCAAAAAAAAAAGCTGAAATTTTACTAAAAGTTGCTGTTAAATTTGCTTGTAAGGCTGGGACATAAATTATCACCTGGATAATTTAACACAAACTGTTATCAGATTAAAAAGTTTAAAAGACATTTATACTTACAAAGGGTACAAAACTGTAACAAGTAAGACTGGCTGAATTGGCCGAAAAGCTTGCAAGATAGGAAAGGCTTCTTTTTTGTGTAATGTTTTCTTACTCTCTGTCTTAATTTTTCTTTCATTTTAATCTCTGAATTTTAATCTTTGAATGTACTATTCTTCTTGAGCTTGTCTCTTACAGCACTTTGTAAACTCTGTTTTTAAATACAGTTAAAACATGTAAAAATCCAGCTGCTGCAGAAGGAGTTAAATGTTATGGACAGAGGGGGTGGATACCAGCTGGGGGCCATGGCCACAGAATAAAGTGAAAACGTTGAGACTGCAGAGGTATTCCATAAAGTATGTCAAAGATCCATCCAGCGAACACCCAGTCCTTTCAGTCTTCTCTCTCTCTCTTTAAACTGCAGGAGAAAACAGATAAAATACCTATAACGGTATCCATGCATATTTGTGACTGCTCATCATACAAACACATACACACATTCACACGTACACGCACAAACAGCCTCCCGTTCTCACGCATACACACTTTGCATTCTGGCGAGGAACATGCCTGAATGATTCACTGATAATAATCTGCTTGATTTCTTCTCGGTAATCTAACTTCTCGGTGGTGCAAACACTCGTCTTGAAAAGATTCGGGGAGGGGGGAAGGAGGGGGAGAAATGAGGAAAACAAACCAACGACTGTTAGGAGAGAAAACAATAAGAGTCGTCATGCAAAAGAACGGATGATGAGATTTTCTTCCCCATTTGTGTTGTGTTTTTTTTCTCTTTTTATTTTTCTCTGATATGGTTGATAAATTCCTATGATCAGTAGTGCTACTTCTACTGTACGAGGCTCATGCACGGAGGAACGCCAGTCAGATACCCGACGACTTTCATCTATCTTTTTTCTTTATCTTTTTTTTTCTTTTTAGGTTTGAGGATTTGATTGGAAGATGCGGGTGAAAGTTTATGATACAAAATATGTTACAGTATGTACGTCTTGTCTTCTGTCTGTGTGTCACGCATTCACACTTGCTCTTAAATGGTTCGAGGAAACGCTTCACCAAATCACTCGCAGCTGAGGTCACACGTGGCCAATGGCGTACACTTTTGGAAAAGCATGTGTAGTTTTTAACGCAGGTGCTGACGTCTGTTTAAAAGATCACTTTTAACACATCTGTGCTGTGAGATTCTGCCCACTGAATACTGACGCTACATGCTCACATCTAAATGTATTTTGTTGATTTAAATAAGTGCAGTGAACAAATTTATAGTAGTTAACTTACTTATTAAGTTATAATTTTTTTTCACCTGCATACGAAGTATTAGAGTTATGCATACTTATTTCTTAATTTGTACTTAATTTTTCCAAGTATGAAACACTTCTGCAAGGACAAGTACAAAGACTTGTAATGTTTAACTTCAAATTCGTCATTTAGTAGAGTTGTGATCATTATTTCAGTTATTTTCCATTTAGATTTGGATTCTTATGGATGTGTGATGTACGCTATGTGGACAAAAGTACTGGGTCACCTACACATCACACCTACAGGAGCTGCTCGGACATGGACACCAATGCCACGAAGCTCCCAGTGCGTAGTTTTTGTGCTGATGTTAATGCCAGAAGGAGGTTTGGAGCTCTGCAGTTATTGAGTCCGTAGACGTCACTTTTAGCTCTGTAACTTTACGTGGTCTCCCACTTTGCGACTGAGTTGCTGTGATTCCTAAACACTTCAGCTTTGCAATAATACCACTTACAGCTGATTGTGGAATATCTAGGAAGGAAGGAATTTCATGACCTGACTTGTTGCGAAGGTGACATCCTATTACAGTACCACACTCAAACTCAGTGAGCTCTTTAGAACAACACATTCTTTCACAAATGTTTGTAAAGGCAGGCCTCATGGCTAGGTGCTTGATTTTATACGCCTGCGACAATGGGACTGAACACACCTGAATTCAGAGATTAAGAGGTGTGGCCCAATACTTGTGTCCATATAATAGTTTCCAGCGTGGGACCAAGAATCATGTAAAGGTTTAGCTAACAGACCACCACAACACAGAGACTTTTGTTCAGGATTCTAGTTCAGATGCAAATAAACCAGTGTTTGTGTAACTACACAGTGTATAGGGCACAGGAATGTGACAAAAATGGAGAGCTTTCTCTTTGAACACATAATGTAAATATTGTGTACAAATTAGTTAGTCCTCTTCGTCCCTAGAGGGCCATAAGGATCAACAATCTGCCTATATTGTGTACAAATGCTCTGAACTTTTTAAAAGAAAAATCTTGGCCACTCATAGTTTATTTAGCTTATTTAATACAATGTGCTAAACTAAGGTTGTATAAACTTTTTTTAACTTATGCCCAAAATCAAGTGGAAGAAAAGACAAAGAAATATGAATAAACATAAGGCATAGTTTTGGTGATTTGCAGGTAAACAGCTCGTCAAGCTCTGTATGGGAAAAAACCCCAAAAAACTCTCAGAGCTAGCTCAATAAGACGTCTGATTATTGGTCAGTGGTGTAACTTTTCTTGTTAAGCTTACTTTATTTCACAGAAATGAAGTGATTTTGTTGGTTTAAATGCTGACTTTCCATAGCCATTATCATTCTTTCTCATAGCTTTGAGTAAACTGATGGTATTAAATGTTTAACATCTTATATTATTGTCCAGTCTAGCAATAGATGCTCAGTCCTTTTTCTTTCAGCTTTACTGAGAGATGAATGGAATAAAGTCTGAATTAGTGCTCTTTCTAATATCTACAAATAGTGTAGCTGCGTATACTGCAATGTCACTGGTGGCCTCGAGCTTATAGAAGCAGCCTTTCGAAAGGAAGGAAAACGATTCAGGTTAATGAAATTATACATCCTGTGACCCTGAAGTGGATAAGTGGAAGAAAATCAATGGATAGAAATTATACATTTTGGTGTTGAATATAAAACAAAATGATGTTTGCCTATGTGGGTTGTGCTCAGGTGGATTCCAAAAATTCTCATTTGTTGAAGGTTAAATTTGTTGTTGCCAATAGCAACATAACATTACCTTATAGTATAATGATTTGCGTGCAAAAGATTAAATATGATCTTTAAATATTGTGCATATTAAAGGATTCACAAGCATGAAGACATTAAAGAAGTAAGAGAGGATTAACGATATAAATAAGAGTGAATCATTGCTCATGTGGATGTTTTCCACTTCAATAAATGTGTTAAAAACAACCTTTTTTTCTCCAAAGTGTACGTCATCAGGACAAATGTGATTCCAGTGCTTAAAGAGCTTTTAGTGCTAGCATTTCCTTTCCCATTCAAACCTATTGCAGAATACTTGTTATGTTCTCCCGCTATGGAAAGATCACATAACCAATGAATTTCTTAGTTGCTTTACATTTTGTTCCCTGCAATAAGTACTGTAGTTTTTAAACACACACATTATAACTGTTATTAATATTATTCTGTTCATTTGTTGATGCTATTTTCCTGCTTGTTGTAATGTTGCATATTTTGAAAGGTAAAAGGCTCTTGATCCCGGTCTGGGCATTAGTGTCAACACTGACAAACACTTCAGAGCTACAGCCAGACTAGACTAGTTCACATTGGACCAGATTAATCCAGTCCAGGATCACAGATTTAACCCTCCACAGTTTTATTTAGAAAACCAGGTGAGTCCAGTGCTGCTCAGACCAGCCCAGGTCCTTAAAGCTGCAAACAGCCCAGTGTAGTTGTGTGACTTGCAATCAAGCTCAGCAAAGATCAGTTAGACCCAGTTTAGTTCAGTTTATGTGTTAAATTAGTCTGGTTTGCAGAGTCGCTCAAATCATTTGAAGGTCAAGCTCAAAAGTTTTCATTCATGCTTTCCTTATTTTTCTAAAACATGACCTGAAGGGGCTTCAGCTCCTCAGCTAGAACCACTGAAGAGCTTGTCCACGCACACACACCCCAAAACTCCATTTGAGTGAGGATTCATCTTTCAGCTTCTTTCTTTGGGGTTTAAACCTTCACATTTCAAGCAAAAAAAGGTCCAAAAGTGAACTTAACGTTGCAGCACTGTCGCTCCAGTCAGGCTTCAAAGTGGAGTCTGTCATTGGAATGAAAAGAAATCAAACCAGAGACACCTTCCCGACTTAACAACCGGCACCTGTTTCCCACCAAAAAACAACATCCAGAGTAATCAAAATGCCGTAGCCATGGCCCTTCAAGCTGCTGAGGGTTGTTTGGTTGTCTGCAGGTCATCTCCATCACGTCTTTTACCAAGAACTAAACCAGCTGAGTCTAAATGATCCTCCAGTGGTTGTTGGTCCCTCCAGTTCACTGCCAGAACAGTAGGACGACCTCTCTTTTGATATAAAACCACTCAGTCCAGTCATGCCAAGCTTACATTGAAAAACTACTGTTCTCAGAAGTTATTTTGCATGCCTATTTTAAAGGGGGGCAAAACTGACCCAGCAAAGCCAAACCCATCAACTGGTTTGAGGGGGTCTTTGGGAGTCTTAGCTTCTTTTCCACAGATGTTCCAGGTTGAACCCTTCACAAATTTGTGCAATGAGATCTAAAAAGTCAAAACTGTGCAGGAGGCGGGGGTGGGGGGCAAGTGTGTGCAAGGAGATAAAATGCATGAGGGTAAGGAAAGTCTTCTGCTTCTTTCAAGTCTTAGCTTTCTATTTGAGCTTGATGTCTCATTTTTCACTTCCAGTTGGCTGTTGTTGCATGTAACCACACATTTTGCTTCCCGTCTGGTCTGCCATTTTCCCAATATTACTGTTTAATCCATGTAATCAGCAAAATGTGTGTGGAGTAGTTCTGAGTAGTTCTTCCCTATATTTCAGCTAGCAGTGCCCCAGATCCAGGATCAGAGGTTCATAGGAAGTTCAGAGTTCACTGGGAAAGTGGCTGGTGGGGCGGAGGGGTGTCAGGAGGGATATCATGGGTGGAGCTGGAGGTTATAAGGAGGAGATTTTGACGGTTTCGTGGGTATAGGCCGTTGCTCGGGTGTTGCGCATGATGCCGGGGATGGGGGCAGGCGATGGGGGGAGGCTCTCGTCCGGCGTGTTGGCAGGCGGCGTGGGGATGCTGATGATTGCAGCAGTGAAATCTTGTTCCCCACAGTTCAGCTTTAGGTCGCCAGCCTGGGCGTTCAGACTCGAACGACTGAAATAAAGAGTCAGAAATAAAGATAAGCAGAAGGTTAATTTGGATTTTTACAGCATAAATTTACATATGCAGTTGTATGTCTTTATATGTGCATCTGTTTTTAGTAAGTTGTATCTGTGTTTACGTTTGTTGTGGTATGGAGGTGGTTTTGACATGCAGGGTGTCCAGTTCCTGAACGCTCCCCCGGCTGACGGACACCGTGGAGTTAGCCAGGCGCATGGCGGCTCGCCTCCTGGCCCTGCGGGGGCAGCACCCAGTGGGGTTGTTCTGCGCCCCCTGCTGGCTGGACAGGGAAGTGCTGCGACTGGTCCTGAAGCCCACCGACTCGGTCATACACAGCTCGCTGTAGGTTATCTCATCTGTGAACTCGTGGTTCTGTAAGGAGAGGCAGGAAGAGGATGGACAAATTAAACATGTCCAAATTCTTTTGTGTCTTTGTAGAAATTTTGTATTTCTGTGTAGTCATTTTACCTCTTTGTTTATGGTCTGCTTTACGGTCTACTTTTATGTCACCAATATTTTGCAGTTGTTCTGATCTGATCTCTCTGAAGCAATATTTATTTTTTCTTCTTTTTCTTTTTTCTTTTCTTGGCATTTTTGTGTTGTTATGATTTTTGCCCCTCTTTTTGCATATTTAGTTTCTCTTTGTAATCATTTTGTGCCTCTTGATAGTTATTTCCTATGTCTTTTTGTTTTTTCTCCTTGTTCTGCATCTTATTCTGCCCAGGTTGTTGTACATCTTTTTTTAAAAGCAATTTTTAGTTGTTTTGAGGGTTGCTGCCACCTCTGATGTAATATGTCTCTTTCGGTGAGGTTTTTCCAGGTGAAGGTCTTGACTCTTTGGGCCCTTGCGTCTGTGCAGCATGTTCAGTAATCTGCGGTGGGCATTAGTCTGTGACTGTCATCCATCTTGGTTTAGAAAGTGAGGCTGAAAATATCTTTAAAGATGAACTGAAAGATTGTAAGATTATTTTACGGACAGGGATGAAAAGTGTTCAATGAAATGTAAATACAAAATGTACTGAGGAAGGATCCAGAACAGCTACTTAAAGGAGACTGTGGTGAGACTGTTTATCCAGCTTCTGTTTCTAAGATCAAAAATGAGCTGAGACACAGTTTATATTAAGGCTGTCTACAAAGACAAAGAACTGCTGAAGATATTTTAAACTGGTGTTAAAAAAAAAAAAAAGCAAGCGCAGCCGGAAATGTAAACTTCAGTTCTGTCTGCATGAGATGCAATACTTGGTGCTCCTGGGGGAAATGAAATGTGTCGAGCCTCACCGTTGTCTTCTCCAGACAGTGCAGCAGGTGGTGGTGTTGGTGCTGGAAAGCTGATCTGTTCTTCACACACAAAGCTGTGCTGTCACTGTCCCGATCCTGAACGCGCACACACACACACACACACACACACACACACACACACACAAGAGATTAGTTTTACAAATAAATTACAGCACTACTGTTTCATAAATTTGACAACGATAATTTCACACTTACAAGTTCTCTCAAAAAATTGTCCTCAATAAGCTTGAAATCAGTAATAATAATGACAATTTTTCTTATGGTTCATAATAGGTTTGTACTTCTTTTTACCAAAACTTAAATTCAGTTCAGCTCTTTTTGGGTAATTCATACGTTCATATTTCCATCTTGTACCTTTGTCTAATGTGACAGAAATGTCAACATTCATATATTCAATAAATGATTGTAGAGCCATGCTGTTTTTTCTTTGCTTCTCTGACCAATATAACCACCACAAAAATCACTCTCTGTACTATTAAACAGGTCTCCTATGTTTAGTCCTATACAGCGTTGAAACTACAGTGATACGGTGGTAGCACTGTGTACTGAGAATTTTGTATCTAACTAACGACACACTCAATATCTGAGCCGGCTGTGTGTTAAATGAATATGTACAGCAATAATAAAATAGTGTGAAGGAGAAGTCTGATGGGTTTTAAAGATATGGATCTGTTGTCATTCTCTTCTTACACCAAAACAAAACAAATACTGCACTTCAGTCCAATTTTGATTAACTTCTTTTCCATTACATATCAGTACAATCTGAAAGGTAGTCTGAATTTTTGATATATCTATCTAAAATAAACACACAAACTATGCCGATTACAGAGTTGGGAACTATCATTAATAGCAAAAACAGAAATAATTGATCAAATTTATTTCAGCTGCCGCTCTGTTTGGTAATCATTTTATTTGCAGCAGGGATGCATAAATAGCTCAGAACATCTATTTTTGAGCCTCGTGTTTCTTATGAGACTCACATGAGTTTACTTGTGTAAACGTGTAAAATGTGGGACATTGTCTCTATATGTGGGGTGCAGGGGAAGGGGTAAAATTGCTGTGGAGTCCCACATAAGGTGGCACACCTGTTCAGAAGGACAGTCCTGTATTCTTTACTCCACTGCATTCACCTGACATTTATCTAACACTGGAAAAAATAATTGTTTCTCTAACCTGTTGCAGGTATGTAAATTGCATTTAATAAAGATGAATAATGCAGCGTATTAATAATAATATAAAAATGTGAGGGTTTCTGCATAATTCACACATGTACTTTTAACAGTCAGTACTTACAGCAATAAAACGTTTTTAAACTAATGTTTTGCTTGCAGGACTCTCACTTGTGAAACTCATTTTTAGTGTTGAAACTATGAAATTTCCAATGAAATTTCCACCACTGGATTTGAATGAGCCTATAATCTGTCCTTTGGCTCTCTCCTGAGAACAAGCTTTAGATTTGAAATACAGAGTTTCTTTCGTGGAATTTAGTTTTTCATCAGTAGCTTGTGGTCCAAAAAGTCCACACTTCACATCAATAAGAAACAAATGGAAAAGTTTTCAGCTTCCTTTAAAGTTTTTTAAAAAGGCTTAACTGAAAGCTGATCAACATATCTTTAAGACTCTTCTCCCTTATTTTAATCTGATCCACTCTATCTTTCTGTTTCTTCTATCCTGCTTTGTTTTCCTTTTTTCCAAGTCATTTTTTAATTAGTTTTGTTATTCTCCCTCCACTTCTTTCTATGTGTTGATGGAGAAAAGTGAAGCTCTCTTCCTGCCTTGTAGTACTAGAAATACTCTCCTCCCCTTCTTCATATATTCATATATATATTTTACACTTTCTCTGCTCCCCATTTCTCTTCCTCCTTACCCTCATTATGCACTCTTTAAATCCAGCAGTCATCCCTCATTTTGGCTCAGTGCTGGAGAGGGATTAAGACTCAACAATATCTGTGTGAGTCTCTCTGTGAAATCCATCCACTCACCCTCTACCTGAAGCTTAAAGTCGTTTTCATGATAACGTTTAAACCCAGCGAATATTTCATCCTCTGACTGAGAAAACCTGAAAGACTGAGTCATGATTAAGCTGAAAGATATATATTTTAAAAATTCCTCAGATCAACAGTGATTTAAATCCAGTTTATTTTCAGAATGTAATAAAAATATTCCGGTGGGTTCACTCTAAATGGGATACATCTATATCTACTGAACAGGAACAATACTAAAAGGCTGAGGGCTCCTCTGACTCTTTAATGCTCATTCCACACCAAAAAAACATGTTGGATGACTTTTGAAAAGGTAGCCAAAAAAGAAAGCACTCTTTTTCTCTGGTCTGTGGTGTTGTTGTGAAACTTTGGACAATTACAGGTATTATAGGCATTACAGGTAAACACATCTGTAATGATGGGCATCAGCTAGACCAAAGTGTTCTCATACTGTGGCGTCAAACACTGTCATTCTGTCAGATACCACTGGCGTTTCAGACAAATGCATATAAGGCACAGACTGAAAAATTACACAATATTGGACACCAAGAGATAAATGTCCTCTGTAGAGTGAAAAAGTCCATGTTAGGGGGTTGAAAGTGTGGTAAATCACAAGATTGGGAGCTACAAGGGTGTGGTTTGTGACCCGTTAAGGAGTTCTGTGTCATGCACTTTGTCTCATTGGTTTTTGCTCTTTTTCCTTTCACTTGGCTTTTTTTATTTTTTTTATTTGGCATTTCTGCACCTTATACTTCATTCTGCTCAACACAGACCTGCTGCATCCCATGCATCCCAAAAAACAGCTGGGTCTCAGGTGGATAAAGCTTCATGTTAAAAATTTAGGATTACCCATTGCATTTAAATGTGATGCCAAGGGGTCCTTACAAGCAACCATATGTGAAGAGTTGGGATTAACACACATCTCACTATTGCCTAATGCTACAGTCACTCTATGGAAAAACAGCGACTGTAGACCAGGGTACAACCAAAATTATTGCAAATAATGTGCAATGAATCTGTCTGCTATCAGTTTTCGATTTGACTCCAATTGATTGCAATGCGCTGGTGATCTGTCTGTGTTTATAAATTAGATGACAGTTATGTGCAAACCTTCACCACTCTGTCAGTGATTGCAGTCAGTCAGAGTTACACTGCAATTATTTGGAGACAGGTTGCCTCCCACTAGGCAACCTGTGCAATCGCCTTGCAATCGAAACTGGTCACCCAGAGGTTGAGGGTGTTGCATCCTCAGCCTCTGGGTGACCAACTGGTTGCCACAACTACTTGCAATCTGTCACCGAATGTAAAAAAAAAAGTAGTCACAGGGAGGTTGCTGTCCTATTTTTACTCTAGTGTGCCTGAGCCATAAACACATAACATCAAACAGCAAAGGACACCTTTTCTGAGGCACCGAGGTGTTGTGTTAAAACTGTTTCAGATTTCAGCTGTATTGTATTTATTTTGCTTATCATGTTTTTAATGTAAAATCTTAACCCAAAAAGCAACTGTATCTGTCAAATAAATGCAATGGAAAAGAGGAGAGTCTTTAAGTATCATTCTGGCTTACTTCATCCTGCTAAATTTCCAGTTAATGTGTCTTTTGTGTCTGTGAGTGATGTTAACTTTGCACTGTTCACCTCAGTTGTAGAGAGTCAGGAAAATGAAAACAGATCATCTGAACTGATTCTTTTCAGTCTTACTGAAAGGAAAAACACAAATTAGGTGCCTTCTGCTAAGTCCAAAATGTTGAAGTACAACTTGCAGAGGTCCTGAAACTACTGGCTGAATATAAATCTTCATGATGTGCATCTTGTTCTGTTTGTATCTGTTTTTCTTTATCCACCCGGTCTCTCTCTCCTGCTCTGTCTGTCTGGCTGTGTGGGCACTGATCGGGTTCCACTGTTGTTTTGCCAAGTAGCTGTTGGGGAAAATCTCCTCTCATGCACTTGTTATTGGTGAATCACCAAACTGCTGAGCCAGCAGCTCCTCGTCTGTCTGAGGGTCTGAAGCTCTCTTTGTTTCCTTTTCTCTTTTGTTACTTTTTCTGCCTCTCTCCTAGTGTTGCCTCCTCTTCAATGGTATGTCAAAACTCATTAAATTCACATATCAATTTAAAAGAAAAAAAATCTGCAATTCAATTTGCAGATGATAACTAAAATCACATTCATCATTTTGGGGAACTGTGAAGCAAATAACCAGCCCACATTTCCAATTTGAGGCAGAGCTGTTGAGTCACCATGGCATCAAACATTCAGGAAAAACTGAGTAGGATGGTGGGTGACAATTGATTTGTTATTTTATAGAGAGCACAATATTGATGGACAAAGTTTAAATTTGTAAAAATAGAGACAGGTAGGGTACAGTTAAACATGAAATTACAGATAAAAGAGACAGAATGTGATGGCAGTATTTTAACAGTTAACATATTTCTCAGTAAAATAGTAGTAATAGAAGTAATATTTATCTTGACAGTGTCCGAATTTATTTTTATCAGTCCTCTCAAGAATATTAATGTGAACCATCGCTGAAAGTTTACAAAAGTGTTTTAGTGTTTGGACTTAAACAACAGGTAATATTCACAAAGAATCCATCAGGTCATGAGGTCCAACTTTTTAATGCCTGTAAATTAATAAGAATAATTGTCATGGTCCCTGGGATTAGTCGTGTTTTTGAGTTTGGAATCCTTTGCTAATATATTCGAGTTTGAGTTTCTGTTTAGCTTTTTCCTTTTATTCCCGTGTTTAAAAACATTAAATATTAGACTAGCTCCTTTGCGTTCCATTTGTTTTACTGGCTTGTTGCCAGACTCGATATTGTCTGTTCTTTTAGTGCAAATCATTAAGTATAAAGACAGCAAGGTAGGCAGTCTTGATAATTATAGCTTTAGCCAAAGGTTTTAGAAGGAATTCTGCTGGATAGTTCAAATATGTTTATTAATTCCACTGATAACCAGTGTGGATTTAAAGCTAAACATGGCACTGATTTGTGTACATATTCTTTGAAGGAAATTGTAAAAATAGTAAACAAATTGTAAAAACAGAGGAAAAGAATTCATCAGTTTTTATGTGTTTTATTGATGCCCCCAAAGCTTTTGATCATGTAAATCACAGGAAGTTATTTGTTAAGTCAACAAAGGGTGCCAAAAAGACATGGCGAGAGTTCTGGCTTGCTTGTATGACAACCAAATTTTGCAAGTGAAATGTTGAGACAGCATTTCACCTCTGTTTGGGGTAAGCAAAGACAAGGGGGAATTTTGTCCCCGGTGTTGATGATTTGTTGAAGAAGCTGAGAGCCTGTAAGACTGGGTGCACGATTGGTAGTGTTCTAGTGAACTATTATGTATGCAGATGATCTTGTGGTCTTTAGCCCACAGCAGTTCCTTCACATATGATGTGCTTATGGTGTTGAAGACGATACAATCCCCGTAAGAGCGCAATCGTAATTTGTAGAACCAAGGAGGACAAACATCTAAGCTTTCCTGAGTTTAAACTGTCAGATAATAATCTTGCTGTCTGTAATGAGGTCAAATATCTTGGACATCTTATTACAGATCTAATGACAGATGATGTATGCACAAGCAAACATCCCCTTATGTGAATTTAGTGCGTCTACAGGTGGGATGAAGATCTCTTTGTTTAGAGCATACTGTACACCTCTGTACGGCACACTTGTGGACAAACTATAGGAAAGCGAGTTTAAGGAAACTTCATGATGCCATGAAGTTATTACTGAACAGACCAACAACTGAAATTGTTGCAGCTGCTGGAGTCAGTACATTGAATGCCTTATTAAGAATTATCATGTATAAACTTATATGTATAATATAAGTATAATGTATAATCACTGTGGGTTTAACAGATATAAGGTTTGGCACCACATGTTATCAGTTGCTACTGTGGAGACCCGGGCATAGTTGTCTCTTTGTGGGAAGGTGACTTGGGTGTATTTTTATTTGTTTTTTAAATCATATTTTTTGTGTTTTATGTGACTTTTATTTGTCTTTATGGACCATAAGTCTGGAATAAAGTTTGATTGATTTTTGTGTTTATTGTATTTTCAGATTCCTGTTTTAATTTCTTTGTTCTACTACAATGTGAGTCTTAGTTCTGGTAGTATTAAGAGTGACTGGTTTCTGTGTTTACTTCATGTTTATTCTAGTCTTCCTTTGCTTATTTAGACTGCATTATATTTTTGTGTTGCTACCAGCAATAAAGCTCACTTTTCATTGGATTTTTTGTGCTTCCTTTTGACCCACCTCAGGTCCTCATGTCTACAATCCACACAACAGCAGAAACTTTGTTTCTATAGCACCTTTCTTAACCAGTATTACATGTACTTCACAGAATTTATAAGAAAAAAACAGCAAAACATTCTAAACTACATAAAACATGAGAGAGAGAACAAATGGAGACAAAAGAGAATAATAAAAGGTGTCAGGTACACTACCAGCAACAGCTGAACAGGTGTGGAGCAGCAGACTGTGGTAAACTGTGGGACACACCAAGCTCTGATTAGTTTGGATTAACTATAAGTTGGTATTTTTCTTCCTCCCTCCTTTATCATACTCTCCTTAGTTCCTTTGTCTCTCCTTTGTCTCTCCTTACCACAACTGTCTGAGTTAACCGGAGTGTAATCCAGCCTTCCTCCTTGACAGTGAGAAACCATCCACTGTTAGTGTGAGTGTGTGTGTCCATGTTTGTGTGTGTCTCACCCCGAGCGCTCGGTCTTCTTTGTACTGGAGGAAGGCGTTGGTTGTTCCTTTCTTTGCCATGCGGATCCGAGC
>VUQI01026324.1:3165-13279 GCA_015106735.1 Paratilapia polleni
TTTTACTGCTAGTTGAATATGCGCTTTGCTGGATGACTTTCAAAGCTACTTGTTCCACTTTCTTACATTTATGCTAATTGGAATGCAAATATTGAGGTTCCATTTTAAGCTGCTGGTTTAAGGAGAGTATGTGGGCATGAACGACAGTGTATTGACAGCCATGGCTCACCAGTCAGGAACTGTCAGACTTGGGGGAGATTTCCAGGGATAAGAAGTTTACAGTGGTAGCAAAGGACAACCAATATGTTCCTTCTCATCCTGACTGAAAAACATTTCACACTGTGCTATTTTTTGCCTCAATTGCACACTGTAAGCTTGAGCAGGGAGCCTTTGAAAGGCCTATATGTACTGAGCTTGAACAGTGGGCTCTTTTGCAGTAGGTGTAGTGTTCTGTCTGTGCACACCAGTCTAATCTCTTGAGTCACAATGGAGCACGGAGCAGGGGTTGCAATGAACTGAATAAGCCCTAGAGCCTCCATTGATCAAATGACTTGCCTAGCTAAGACCTTTTAACACACACTTACCTGGGAGATAGGACTACTTCTTTAAAGTTACAGTATGTGTAATGAATACAAGGCAAATTCTGCTCGATTTCAGCAAAGGTGAGGACACTGAAAAAGTTGACATCCACATTGCTCTCAAGGCCAGAGTAGACAATGTGTGATGTACCTGCTGTGAAATATTTTGTCTCTTTTAGAGTAAAAGTACATGTAAGAAAAGTAAGGGGAATGAATACTGGGCAAGCACAGGTCAGTCTGATGTCATGTCAGGGTATCATGCACATGCTACCTCTTTGTCCATGCTATAGTATTTAATCAACACACATGATGAAATTTGATGGGCTGTGAGCAAAGGATCACATAAGACAATGCTCTTTTTTGTCAGGGGAAAAGATATTTTGCTGGTTCACAAGAAATTGTTAGGTTTAAATTCAGCAGCAAAATGTAATCTGGTATTTTTTTATGAAATGCTCAAATAAAAACTGTAACATTTAGGCTATATATAATAATTAGTACATAAGGAGTTTAAGAAAACACATTCAATTAGACTGAAAAAGAAAATGCATTTATTTTTTATTTCTAACTTTTCCACTCAAGATTTGTAACAACATTAGATTAAAATGTTTAGTAGCATTTTATAATACCAGTGTAACAAATTGATGGAAAAGTTGGCAGAGAATTTTTATGTATTTAGTGTTTTCTGTAATTTTGTCATTGGTCATAAAGAAATACAAAGCTCTTCCACTGGACATTTTAAAGGTAGAAGAGCACTTAGTGCTCCATCTTCACATAATTCTCAAACTACAATATTTTGTGTAGTTTAACTTCACAAAAATCATAACTTGAAAGAATGAATGTTGCTTTGCAGCTAAAAAATTGTCCATATCATCTTAAAAAGGTGATGATACATGGAGGGATAAGTTATGGGTATAATCTATTTGGGTAATTAAGCTGTTACAATTAAGAGTTCTAACAGCTGGACTGAATTTGATGAGATACATTAAATGCCCACATCTTATGGGCTGAACATGCTTCTCCATTGGCAGTGGACTGGCAGACCATAGGGAGCTATGGACAGCCTGTCTAACTGCAGATATCGATATCGTCTGTTGCCACATGGAGGCAGTGTCCAAAGTATGCGGTACACTCAGTCTGTGGGCTACTCTTGCTTGTGCCGTTGTTGGTCCGTCAGCCAGCCACAGAGAAGAGCGAAATTATAATATACACAGAGCTAAATTGAAAGAAAGTGTTGAAAACAATGAAAAGTGTCCACCACTGTCTGTCTGTATTTTTCATGCTGTATTTTTCTATCTTTGATGTTTTCTCATGCTTCTCCCAGTTCTTTTACTTACTTTTCCCAAAGGAGTTGGTATCTTATTTTTTTTAAGTAAACACAACTTGTTAAAATTAACAGTGTTGAAATCCTGACACAAAACCCATTTGAGATGCAGAGAATAACATGCATGCAGAGAACTGCATGCAGGGATGATGATTTCCAGACACTCTTTAAAATGACTCATTCACCTTACAGTCTGTAATCACATAAGACATTATAAATAAAGCCCGAATTGTTGCAGGTAAACGTCAATGCTTTAATGCAAACACACTTGTAACAATCCAGAGAGATATACTGTACATAAAGCATGTAATTGCCCGAATACAATTAAAATTGAATGTTTTGGCCAGTTTTTTTAGACCTCTGTATGTGCTGAAATTATTTCTTCATCTTTAAAGTACTAAATTCTGATCTTTTAAAGTAACAATACATGTCCATGTATACCTAAAGGTCTTAAAAATGTTCATAATATTTAGTTTTTATGAGTTAATGTATTTTTTAACATAAGCTAATTGTACTATTCTTATCTTCAGTTAACCCAACCTGCTCATTTACATTACTGAATTAAAAAAGCTTTCACATGTTATGTATTCTACATAATGTTTGAATCATAGTTTATTATAATGAAAGATGTAAAATTAAGGTAATTCTCTTCCATGTTTGCAAAAGCATGGGGCTGCTTTGGTGCATTACTGTATAATTCTTAGTGTATACATAAAACTGACACCTTCATGATGACCAGTAATTAATAAAAATTAATTAATTTAAATGCCTTTAATGTGGTATGTGTCATTGGGGTCGTGTGGTTTAAAATCACAAATCCTTGTTCCAATTTAAGGCCAGAGAAATTAATTGTATCCCTTGTTTTACAGAGCTTGAGCAAAGGCTAGTAGTCAAAAAGGTGTGTAGATCTACAACTGATGTGATTACTTTTACACTGCAGTGAAAGGCTACATACTGTGTGTCATCATATGTAAACACTATCATTGTGTGTGTTCCTAGCTTGTTTGGTTCCCTGACGGATAATTTCAGGAAAGTTAAAGCACTTTGACACGAAGAGGAATGCCTTAAAAACCCTTGTGGTTGTTTCCCTGTTTGGTACTGCACACTGTGTGAATGAAGATGTCAGAGCACGCACAATCCAATATAGGAAGCAGAATAGATTATCAAAAATACATTTGCCAGGCCAAGGAATACAGTTGAGAACAGGCCTATCCATTAAGCTGTCTAATGTGACATACAATTGTATAAACTGGGCATGAGGCCATCTCAGCAGAAAGCACATTCAGAGCTGTTTAAGGCCAAGATGTGGTTTCATTTCACATATTATCCATGAGTTTTACAGCCTCCTCAGTGTCAAGTCATTTCAGTTTGCAAATAGCTGTGTAAATAATGATTAAGTGTGTAACTATTTCATTTTTCTTTTTTTTAATCTATATTTGTTTTCCATTGTTATCAGTTTTGTGCTTTAAAAAATGTGGAAATCACCAAAGGTTTTAATTTTATTTCTGAAGAGCTTTTTCCCTCTGAAACATTTTGCTTCTTCCTTCCTTTTTCTGTGTAGCGGTTTCTCTCTTGTTGGGCTCAGCACGGCACTCCATCAGCATCAAAGGCCCCACAAGTATGCTTTCTTTCGGATGTTAGAAGACACAACAGTGATTCTTTGCCTAATGATCTGACATGCCATGTCACTTTTTGCATTGGCCTGTGGGGTGGTGGTTGGGCAGAAGGTCTGTTTGTTAATATGTAGGAGCTGTTAAAAACCTGTAGGCAAAACTGGCAGTATAACAAGAGTTAAGGGACAGTGTGTGGAGAAATGAGTGAATGAACAAGAAATGATGGGAAAGTTTGTGTGACTGAAATGTGAACGCAGCATCAAACCCTAAGTAATAGAGATATAATTACAGTTACTTAGTTCATGCTTTAACATGCTTTAACATCACCCTCCCATCACCCTTCTTACTGTATATATTTATAAAAGTTTTTGGTCATTTGGTCATTTAGTCATTTAGAACGTCTGTGCTGAGAAGATTATTTTCTCCTTAAACAAAAGATTCATTTTGTTTTTTGTTTTTTTTTCCCACAGGCTCACTGTCCTGCATTATTCATTGTATGTTATGCACTGTAGTGGATAATATAAAAGTTTTGCCTGATTAAATTCCGACCATTGCAGGACATACTGCTAAGTAGATGAGCACTTGGCAGAGCAGCCACAACACCATAAACAGAACCACAACTTTGTATAAGGTTGAATCAAATCTCTGACCTGGTCACAACAATAAATGGGCAACACCAGTTTGATACCGGCAGTCTCTTTTATAGTCTGTTAGCAAATATATCATCTCATCTGATATCCATGATTGTTGTGGAAAAGTTTAGTCCTGATAGGCAGATGAGACATGTTTATTCACACTTATTAAACACAAACACTAAAGACTCGGGCTTGTTTTGCTTGGAGTGCGCAGTTGTTGCAGAAAACACATGTTTTTGTATGTGACCTCTAAAGTAAATGTTCTATTTTTCAAAGTGAAACTCCGAAGCTCTCACCTGCCACCTTAGAGAAAACATCTGCACACAAAACAGAATGAATAGCAGGGGTGTGTCACTCCAAAAGATGCATTAACCATTAAGTTAAACACATTTATTTAATATTAAGTCTCTTTCCTTGCATATTTAAAATATTAAACATTTTCACGTCAGTTTGGTACACACAACGACACATATTACCAGTAAGTATTTTTTATACTGCACCTAGTTCTGTTTTTAGCATCTCTATAATATTCTTTAACCTGAATAAGTAGATAAGAGAACAACTTTGTGGAAAGAGCCTACAAAACTAAGACTTCAGGTTCAGTGTGGCTGTAGTGAAGCATAGCAGTAAGTGCTTATGTCAGCATGCTCTAACATGTTCAGAAGCATAAGCAAGTACTTAAGCTTATGTTCATCATCTTTGTTGCTCTTGTGTGAAACAATTTTTACATGTTATCATGCTAAAATCTGCTATTGAGGTCTACACACCAAGTCACATTAAAAAAAAAAAGTGTTTAACTGAATTTGGTGATGCTTTAAGTTGCTATGGTAGTGGCTACCGAATTCCTTGAGTTCAATCCCTAATTGTGAGTAACACGTTTAAAACGTATTGTTTGCCACTTTAACATGCTTGAACCTTATCCAAAGAGTGTGTTTCTTTGTCTAAAACACAGAAAAAATTATGCAAGTATAGCTGCAAATGTGGTCACTGTATTTCTCCAGTAATACCCACATGAGGCTTGGGGTCACAGTTGTCGAACACTATTGTGTCATTACACTTTAATTAATGTAACAAATGTTACCTGTCATATGGATAACATCAGTCGGTGTAAAATAATTCATACTGGCCTTCAAATTAACTTCAGTAATAGCTATAAAATAGATTGTGTGGCTCTCCCAGTATGATAAAAGCTTATTTTAGGACAGTCTTAGTCGTCTGTCCACAAGGTCACCCCAGCTTTAAATTAAAAGAAAAGGGAGATTTTTTGGCTGTTTTTTTTTTTTTAGTCATACTGTTTTAGATACATACATAGATAAATTGCTATTACTATTTGTATATATTTAAATACTTTACCATATTAGTGCTATTACTGCTATCTGTGTCATACTGATGATTTGTACGGACCCAGAAAGCATGTTTCAAGTGTTTATTTACAGTCTGGTGAAAAGGCAAAGATAGTGTGGTGGGGATAGTGGAACTGGCTGCACTAGCAGCATGTACACAGGAGCTTTGTAGGAGAGATGAGCGTAAGGCTGGGGGGAGCACTTGGGCGGCCACAGGAGGGTGAGTGAAACTGGTGGAGAGTGGGGAGGCAGGTGAGCAGGTAAGTCTTCCCTCTTACAGGTTTCTGAGTTTCCGAGTTGGGCAGGTGAGACTGGCTGGAGGTCTTTACTAGTCCAAGGAACAGTGAATTACAAAGAAACGAGTTTTCCACAGGAACACGAAACAGGTTACTGAAAGGAGCAGAGAAACTGAGTTAGCTGAGGAATGAAAGTACTAGTCACAGGAAACAAGGTTGGCCCAAGCTTCACCATTGTGGCGAGAATGATATGGCAAGGCACTGAGGCAACCTCCAACCCTTAAATACTCTGCACATGATGAGATGATCAGGTACAGGTGTGGAAAGGACGAACCAGACCAGAGACTCTGGATTAAACACCCGGAGCCAGCCCAGCCGCTCCACCTGTGACTAAATAATAGAGATGTTAGAACATAAACACAAATTCTCAACCTGCCACACCATGACAGTTTGTTGCCTGGGACTTTTAGAAGTGAGCAAAATTTATTGAGTTCCCCCTGTCTTAACAAAACTTTTAATCTTCACCAAAGACATTTTTTTCATCTATAAAGTTTAGTCTAAAATCAAAAAGGTCATTAAGGTTTTCCTCTTAGGGTCCCTTGTAATGGAAACCCTTGCATTACAGAACAAGGGGAAGATCAGTGAAGAGATGAAGCTATTCAAATCAGTTCCAGTTTAGAGGGCCATTTCACAGGAGTGCACACAAAAAAACAGCCTAATGCTATATATCTCTAGGGGTCTTGATCAATATGACTCAGCGATTACTTGAACAGATGCCTGGATTTCTGGCTTTTAGCAACTCTTCCTTGTCACCTTATAACAGTGACAAAACAGTAGGATCACCACATTATTTATAATGGTAATCAACACATTCATTGTGCAAATTCTTTTCACTGTATTTTGCTCAAATTACCTACCTTATGCTTTACTGTTGTGATAACTTCATACATTCTGAAAACCTGACATACACCAATCAGCCACAACATCAAAAAACCTCTGAAAGGCAAAATGAATAACATTTATCATATTGGTACCATAAAAGTCCATGTGGGAAATCTTGGGTCCTTCATGTGGATGTTATCATGACATGTACCACCAGCCTTAATCATGTCTCCATACTAACCCCCATGGCAGTGATGCACCACAATGACAGTGGAGAGAAAGAAAGAAAGAACCCAACTGGCTTCTTTTCATAGTTTCTATACAGAGAAAAGATTTTTAGTATTGATTCAGTATTGACTGGCACAGATAGGGTCACATGGAAACTTTATGGTCCCTACTTATTATGAGAAATTCACATTTTTAAAAAAAACCCAAAAACATTAGAAATTGTATTCACTGGCTGCTTCGTGAGTTTTGTGCTGTTTTTCACAATTAGATCAGCATAATTCTAATGCTACTCTGCAGGTACCTTGTTGACTGATTTATGGTGTTATTACAATTTACATGGAACTACTTTACTTGGTGTTTCTCTGTGCCACTTTGTGCTTGCACATGACTTTCTATTTTTGTCATTTTTCAGCACCTGGCTGTATGACTGACATTTGATTGTCACAAATGCTTTACAATTACTGAGAGTTTGATTGGCTGAGTGATCTGCACCAAAAGCTTATGCTATTTTTCACAGGAAAAGGATGTGTTTGCTCCATGTATTAAAACACTTTGCCATGCTGCATTGAGCCTGATTTATTTTTATCAATCACCAATGAAATGTCATATGAGGGTGCACATTTTTTTATGCTGAAACACCAGTTTTACTCAAGTTTGTGGAAAGAACTGACCAATATGACATGTAAATTATCAGGCCTATAGCAAATAATTATTCATGAAGCTGCAAAACCACAACTCACAGAGGTATTTCCTTAGACATACAAAAGACTTTATGGTGCTACATCTCAGATAATAATCCCAGGGAAGTTATATCACTTGTTGTACACACAGGTTGTACAGTAGAGGTCTTTACAGAGCCAGTTGTTTCAAATTGATGCAGAGAAAACTTACCTGATGTGCATTTTAAAAAAAATAAATTCAAAGAAAAAAACTGTCATAAAATTCATCTTCTGGGCACCATGAATGTTTTTTAAAAAATTTACATAAAAGAGACAGTGTCATAACATTCATCTTCTGGGAATAATTAATGTCTTTACAAACACTGAGCCAATTTACGTTGTACATTTAGAGATATTTTCAACTTAGAATGTAAAGGAGTTACTAAAGTCAGTAGGATTCAAAATCAGGAGACCCTGAACATCCTTACTGAACATCTGTTAAAGCTGATGGAGGTTGAGATATGTTTTTTTGGAGCAACAAAAAGCTGCTAGCTTGGCATAAAGTGAGGTAAAGCAATACATGTAAGAAATACTGTACCCAAAATGCTCTTAGTTGTTGTTTTTAATTGTTCCTGTAGCATGTTACTATTTACTACTCATTTTCATCATCATAATTAGACTTTTGCAGGGTTTGCACCCAATGCACATTTTAGTCATTGTTTTTGATGGCAAAATGAATGTGGTTTATCGTAGGTCATTAGTACTTGTTTGTATTGCAGGATGACATTTTTCAGCGCTGGGTAGAGAGCCGTGAAGACAACGTTTCCTGTCAGCCCACAGCACTTCTTACACTGACTCAAGGCTATGATAAAAGGTCAGTGGCGGGCTAACAAAGGCAAGGGTGAGAGGAAGAAAAACACACGAATCAAGCTTTATAGACCGCAGGCTGTGTGACCACACACAGATTTAATAACAGTCCACCAGGCACAAAGGCATGGGACGGGGGGGGGGTTACAGAAAGAAAGAAATAGCCTCATACTCTCATGGTTACTCACGGTAGTTTTTTTTTTTACACACAGACACACACAACATCCTAAATCATGCTATTTGAGTTTCCAAACTGCTTACAGCTTGGTCTGCTACTGGGCAATGATGTTGATGTGAACAAATTAAGGAGCAATCTGTGTGCTCTTTATTTTTCTTTTGCTTTTGTGCATGTGCTCATTGTTGTAATGTTTCTAAACAGACTGTTTATCTGTCAAAGTCATTTCATAACTTCACAGCTCCTCTTTGTTTTACTCCAGTCATGTTAACAACTTAAAATTTGTAACTTCCTGTTCAGTAGAGGGTTTCTGTACTGTGTTTAAAACAGCAAATAAATGACTTTCAGGAAATGATATAGACTAGTTTGAATCACTGTGATGCAATAAGATTTTTTAAAAAGTTGCATAGCTTAAATCAGAAACACTAGAAATCCATCTATTTCAATATATGAGGAAATCACATTAGTGATTGCTCTATTTACAAATATGCACTCATTTGTGCAGCAGGGTGTGTATTAGTTATTCCAAAAAATTCACTTAATCACACCTCCCATGAAAAGGTATTCACATAAGATACAAACACAACACTGAATATTTATTAGCACTGGATTTAGCATCTTCATTTATTTTCTCTGAAGATGTAATGAATTTTAATTTTCTTATACACTGTTTCACAGTGATAAGTTGATACAATTTTACTCTTTCCTGATCTCCCTTCTTTTTTGTCCTTCATCCTTCTTGCTGTTGTCAACACTGTTTTTTCAGACACTTCACACAAAACAGAAAGCTTCCCAGCAGTCTGTTTATGAATCCACTAGCATGAGTGCACACTGATTGCCATAAGTGCTACAAATGACTTTGCTTCCTCCATGAATACTGTAAATGCTATTATCTAATGTCTAAATTACTCCAAAACCTATCAGAGATTTGGGTGAGGAAGGAATGTGATAGCTCAGAAGCCATCACGTATTACAAACATTGCGGGTATTGAGTTTGACAGGTTCTAATAAGAATCATATCTTGTTGTTTTCAAACAGAAAAGAAAGAAAGAGACTTTTTGTCTACTACTGGAATGAAAGCTTTGAGTAGTGCAGTGCATTTCCTCTTTCATTTACTTTCTTCTTCAAAGCAGCTGAATGTTTATGACACACTCCATTGAGAGTTACACATCCACGAAACCCCTTTGCAACAGATGCTTTCATGCCATTACCTAGCATTGCTAAGACATCAGGAGCAGAGTCGGGTTCATCTTGTTTTCAACAAGAGTCCTCTGTCTTCCTTTCTTTGCTACCCCACCATGTTGTCGCAACCCTCTTCTCTTTCATATCATGAAAAGGTGATAAGGTTGTCATTATTTTCCAGAGAAATAAAAATAAGTCCTGTGGAGTATTTTTTGTGAACTATTTTAAATATGGAGCATCCTGTGATGGACAGACTGAACCTACAGCGAATTACAATATTATTTGGGAAATATTTTACTTTTTGCCCCACTACATTGTTTGACATATATATCTTACATAAAAAGCATATGATGACCCTCTAAATGTAATGCATTGATAATTTCAAAATAAACTTGCATGAGGCAATGCTGGCAATTACCAAGGCCCTTAATATGTAAATGTAGTATTATAGTAAA
>VUQI01026327.1:0-10051 GCA_015106735.1 Paratilapia polleni
CTCATGAGAGAAAAAAAAAAACAAAACAGAAAAAAAAAACCAAAACAAACAAACAAACAAACAAACAAACAAAAAAAAAACGAAGAAGTCACATCAAAGTCTGAGCTCTGAAGCCTGAGTGAACAGGTCAGGGAGCGTGACAACAGCAAAAGGTACCATTTTTTCCCCATTAAAATGGGATATTCAGGTATTCTTTTTGTTCATGCTTGGTACAACAAAACTGCATCAAATATGTTCTTTATACAAAAGGATGGGTTATCAAAGGGGTCAATGCCAGTGATAGGTGTCGGCGATAATGACTGAGCGCTCCTCAGCTTTGATTAAAATGTGAACGAGATGATTCTCAGTTCTCCTTCTGATATGTGTAAATATGGCTCAAACTTTGCATTAAGTTGCTCACACGAACAGGCTGCATTTATCCCAGATGGTGAAATGATTAGTCATTGACAGAATAAAAAAAATTATATTATTAATTAATAAATCTGAGTCACTGATGAAGCAGAAATACTAAAGAAAATTGCTTTTCAGTGTGAGAATTAGCTGCTTTTCTCTGTTACCTATCAGCTAAATTGATTCTCTTTGGGTTTTGGACTGCTGGTAAGGAAATTGAAGACTATCGAGTGAACAGTGACTGATTATTTGTATAAACATTATTGAAAATAAGCAAAAAGAAGGGAGGTAGGCTTGCTGAAACCAAAAAGTTCAGAGTTCAAAAGGTACAAAAAGGGTTTGCACAATTATATATATATATATATATATAAATAAATGTGCCTATTTAGCTCATTTTGACAAGGCATGTGAACCCTTTTTGTACTTTCTGGACTCTAGAAATGCACATCTGCAAATTAGGGATACACTGATTCTAGGCCCATGCTGATACAACACTTCCAAACCAAAATATATTAAATTTATGCAAATATAAAAAAAGAAAAAAACAACATTCAAAGAATAGTGGTCATTTCTGCTTGATAAATGACTGGGTATTCAGTTGTGGCAGATTAAAGGGGCTCTATTGTGCTTTTACTTATTTTTGTTCATCTATATACGATTGGAGTGCTGCATTCTATTATTAAACATGGCCAAAGTTCATGCTTGATTAATTTCTGGCTTCACAGCGAAGTCCAGTGTGCCGGCTCAAATCTGGGTATGAAAACATGAATTCAGTTTGAAATTCCTCACTCCTGTTCAAAATGGTAAAATGCTGAGAACTCACTGAAAACAAAAGAGTACAGATTAAAGCACTTTGTGATGGTGGATGGTCTTTCTCAGTTTTATGGCAGGTGGTCTAATAAATTTGTTAAGGACTGTATGTACAAATAATCCTTGTGAGCCAAAGTTCAGTTTCAGAGTTTTTTCTACTCTAGGCACAGAATGATGTCATTAAGTTTGGCTATCCCTAATATGGTCATCAGGAAATCTTCTCTTTATGAGGGGCAGCCAATCAGAAGAAAGTTGGCTTAAAGTTAGGGATAATGGAGCTAAAACAGCTTGTTTCAGTTCAAGGATGAGCTGAGGTGCTGTACGAAGGCCCAATATAAAATAAAGACTATTTTGAACTGTGACTTATACAAAACTACTTTAGTAAAGTTCAAGAATAAAAATATAGACCTGGAAATGAGCATAATAGGTCCCCTTTAATTTTTTGTCAATTGACAATTCACTGTTTAAGTTCTTGTCCAAGCCAGTTCAGTTCAAGCCAGTTGATTTATACTGCTGTGTTAAATCTATGCAGACGCTAAGCCATAGCCTAGTTGTGTGTTAGTGGGGTTTCTGTGCTACTAATGTGTTCCTGAAACAACTGAAACTGAGTTGATCATGTTGGACTCTGAGCTAATAAATATTAAATTTGCTGAGTCAATACATGGACTGGTTAAACCATGAAAACGGCATTTCGCTACGTGGACAGATTATTGGCTATTGCATTAGCATTGGAGGCAAGTAGAACATAATTACAACCCATTACAATATGATGTGTTTACTACCAAGCACTGCCATGAAGTGTAGTTATAGTTAGCGCAGAAGTATAAATCAAGCCTACGTCTGATATCTTCCTTTCTACATGTCTTTGCAAAACTATAAATTGGTGCAGCAATTGTGAAATCTGGCCTATAAAGAGTATATTTCTATGTTGTTGCAGTGCTTTTGAAAGCATCAAAAACAGAACAATCACATAGCAACTTAATGTTAAGCACATGAACAACATACTTCATCCAAACTACTAAGGCTTCGCTCTTGAGCTCCAAAAAACAGAAGATGCTCCCCATCTGGCAGCTTTGCTTACAGTTTGTAAAATTCAGTGATAATGCAGGTTTCAGGTATCTCAGGGCTTTAAGCGTGAGCGGTACAGTTTAGCTTACGCCACGGTTGCTACAAGTGCTGCAGAATGTAAGACAACACAGTCATTTGGGTGTGGCAACAAGAGGCAGCTGCAAAGTGAGCAAATATTGGCAAAGAGAATAACACAAGGCCAGAGAGAGAAGGTTGCTTCAGGGTTTTGAGGCAGCATACAGACTGGCCACGGTCCAACCCCTGCCACGCCACGCTTGCTTGGACAAATGGCAATGACAGTAGTTTTCCTTATCCCTAATTACAATTTTAAGATATGCAATAGTTCCAAGTTGGATATTTAAGAGAAAACTTACTGATGATATCTTCTTTTTTTGAGGAACACTACAGAAAACGTGCAGCTGAAGAACTGGTGATAATTCAGTCATGAACAGAAAGCAGAGAGGCACTGCATACACAAACTCACACCCGTGTTAGCAGGTGGGAAAACTGATATTTTCTCCATCATTTAAATAGACTCACCCACCAGAATATGTAAATATATGACAACTATGATACAGAAATCAATAATTACATCATTTGCATTCAATTTTTCATATAATTTCATCATGTAGCCTATATAGTTTTATATAGATTCCTCACATGCCTTGACAAATTGTACACTAGTGTAGGTAAGTCTTTTTTTTTTAGTCATTTGTTTTCTTTTTTCTTACAGATCAAAAGGAGCCACTGGAGATTTCGTGGTTCGCGGAAGAGATGCTGTTCCAGGTTAGCTCATAAGGAGTGATCGGTCCCTGCATCATCCGCCTGCAACTGCTCTGTCTCACCCGCCACCTGCAGAGGAGTCGATGCTCTCTCTGTCAGTCAATGGAGTGTTTTCATTCCTTTATGTCCTTTGAGAGTCCTGAGGAGGTTTCTGCTAAATCAACAGAGCCAGATGTGTAAGACAAGAGGAAGTATCCCGCCTGATAACAGCGATGGAGATCCAAAATGGAAATGGAGATGAAGAAGATGATGATTTCTGGTAGCTCTGTCCATCCACTGAGAACAACAAGAGGCTACAATCAGCACCGTAGCCTTCACCACCACTGACTTCACTGACCATTAAAAAGCTGCAATGAAGAAAATCCCTGAACTTGTCATCTCTTTCAAAGTGGAGCACAAGAAATGAGAAGACAAGCCCGGGTCACGTTGCAGCGCTGAAGGAGAGGGGAGGCGTCGGGAAGCCCCCCCCCCTGTGGAAAGGCACACCAGAGGAGAAGGGAGTGGGGTGATGATGGTGGTAAAAGGCGGAAGGAGGTTGATGAAAAGTGAAGAAAATATTCATGTGGTTTTTGTTGATAAATTGTAGTTAAGCTCAGGATCTCTTCACATCCGTGAGCCTCGCTCTTGAAGGATCTGTGAGGGCAGGGGGAACAAAGAAGTCAGCTGCAGGTGCAATACAAGACTTCTAAATATTTAAACAAGACATTTAAGAAAAGCAAAAACAAAACAAATGCACTTAAATACTTTGAATTTGGGGGATTTTTTTTGCAATAAAATCAACAAAAAAAGGAAAAATATCTGAAATTGTTGATAGCAAACACATTTTTCCAGATATTACTCTTCTCCTTTTGAAGTCAAAGGGTAAAAGTAATTTAGTACAATGATTAAATATGACTGATTATACTGATAGGAAAAGCAGTGGTGTTTGGGTTCCTGCATGGACACCATTCTTTGATCATTTTTCTTCCTTCAGAAACTATGCATCATGTTTTCTGAGATCTTTAGGGGAAGAAAGAGAGGGTCAGATAGACTGAAATGTTGTGATCAACTAAATATTTCAGCAGTTAGTAAGACAGTGTGATGCAGTTCCATTGAATTGTTTTTACAGTATTTTCCTCCTACGCAGCTTGCCACTCATTCAGGACTGAAGTTTTTTTTAACCAATATATTAAAAGTTACAAAAAATTAAATTTCAGATGCAGATTCACCACTTTGCCCAGTATGAGTGCTTAATTTAGACTGCTTGGGGACTTCTTCCAGCTGAAATCTCTCCAAAACAAGCAATTAGTTGAGTTTCCTTTTTGTATTAGCTCCCCTTTTCCCTGCAAGACCATAGGAAATTTGTCAAATTGTTATTCACTGAGGGGAAGCCCTTGTATAAATTGGTTTTATTAACTTTATTTTTTCTTGATTAAAAGCACCAATAAATATCTTGAATGTTTTTGATGGCTCAACACAGACTGGGCTGCTAGTTTCCTTTAGAAATAAGAGATGGCTCTAAAAGGTACAGCTCGAAAGATTGGTGTCTGTTTTAAAAGAAAAAGAATATACTCTAAATAGCACAGTGTGTATATAAAAGATTGATGTATCTTGAACTCCATCTTTCTTGAATATGAACAACTATGGATGTCAAACTGAGGATACAGCACGCTCATATGCTCATAAACATTTGTAAATCACAAGGCAGTAATGACCTAAATCATACCCTGCTTTATCATCTATTTCACTCTAGATGGGACCACAATTATCAAAATGAGAACCACGTTGTATTAAATAAGACTTGAAACTAGCGATTAAGACCATTAACTTATTTGGAAAGTGTTCACTGAGGTCATAGATCAAGTGAGAAGTAGGAGTAATTTTCTCAAAGACTTCTATACAATGAAGACTGGTGGCCATGTGAGGTCTGCACTGGCTTCACTTTTCCAAACCCAGAAGCTACGTCCATGTTTATAAACAGTCTATAATGAATACTTGGTCAATAAATATTTTTTTTATACTTGTATAGAAGGAAGCCAATGAGAAAAGTATGCTTTCCTTGATAATTCTACATCTGACAAACTGACTCAGTTCCATATCAGATACGCAGGATGGGTGAATGAAATCAGTCTTTGTATTGCTTTGGTGGATATGACTGCATACAGGTTTTTACTGTCAATTTGTAACCTCAAGAGTTCCAGACTGAAGCTGAATATTATCTTACAGATATTCATTATAAGCACTCACTACTAAGCAAGCCAGAACTATGAAGACATGGAGGGAAACACCAGTGCCAAATTATTCAACCCCATAACAGTGGCTCAAAAAAAAGTTCAAAAGGTTCTTGACTTTTGTGGCATCTTGGCTGACAGCACAAGGACTATTTCTAGCTGAGCTGCATCTTATCCATACGGATATATTTAGCTGCTGCATTTGTTGCAGTGTAAGCTTCCACATTAAGTATTTAATACAGCACAATAAGTCGAGCTGCAGTATGTATGACATTTTAACTTTTCCATCAAGTGAAGGTCTTGAACTGCTCAGAGAACAAAAAAATTGTCTCATAAAGTACAAGGATGTGGTTATTTGAGTTATACAAATGCATTTTGACCTTCAGAGTAGCTGTTGGTGAAAAACACTTGACTGACCAGAAGCCACTTTCAGATCAGTAGGTCCATTGTGACCAGTGTGCAATCCAGCAAGCACTGGGCTACAGTCCAATAGTCAAATATTTTCATTAGGAAAGTTCCTAACTGAGTGAGGTGAGCCTGAAGTATAATTAAAGCTGGTCAAATTCTCTAAATATTAAGGAAAGGTGCTTCAATGCTACCTTTATTACCTCCTTCAGCAGAAGTTACACTGGAACATCCTTTATTAAGGGACATAATACAGTCCCATTATTCATACCGATGCATGCATCAGTGGCATGTAAATGTTAATTAAAAGTGCATTTTCCATTTCATGCCATAACCTGCTGATATGTTTTGAACCTTTAACGACAGGCTGAGCTCTGAACGTTATGGTGCTGTAATAAAATCTGCATCTTATCAAGTTGTTCACAAAAAAAGAACATAGATATATATACTGTATATATAAAAAGCTCTGTAAATAAAGATTATGAGCTAAAATGATCATGAGTTTAAAGTTTACCATAACTCAGTTTATATTATTTACGTCTGTTGCTGTATTGCTGCCTTTACGACTATTATTAATTAATCTGACTTAAATAAAATAAATAAAATATACTAGTCAACAAAAGTCTAATATTGTGAAATACGCTTTAAATTTTTGTTTTAAATCCATTTCTCAGTACATCATTTTGAAGAAAACCCAAACATGTTCTGTGAGTAGTTTTAAGTTCTAGCTGATTGGGTTTAGTTAATGGTGGTAGTGGTAATTTGTTTACCAAACACAAATGAACTCCTCTGTGCACCTCAGAACTGGTTTGATTTACTGCATTCTCAAGACAGTGGTCTCAGCCCACAGAAAACCAGTGTATGCACAACATTGCCATCAGTGCCCCCATGCCACAACCGGCTGAGGGCGGATTGTTGGCATGCTGGATGCTGGCATTTGTGTCCGAGCTGTGAGAGCACCACAACCAATGACCACTCCACTCCAGGCTGCACTCATCGAGGAATGAAGAGCAATTCCTCAACAACAGATCTGGACACTTGTGCAGTCCATGTGCAAGGCCGTACTTCATATTTAACGTCTTGTATATACATAATGTGACGTGCATTTAATTTCACTTCATAAGCTATTTCACTCCCTTTTCTTTAAAATTGCAAACTTGATAATGAAGTGATATTTTCCATGAGTGGTTCTCTTTTATATGACCTGCAAGAACCACTTCATGGAGTGAAGTATCTACAATGCGCTCTTTGTAGCCCATCTTTGGGACATTCTAGTTTAAACACAGCAGACTCATGTCAACAACATCTGGTCACATTATTAAGGAGTCGATGTAAAAGCAGTCGGATTCTCTGAGCACCAAGTTCCTCTTTTCCTAACTCCTTATAATGTCTTCAGATCTTTCATTGACCTCATGACATTTTCCATCAAGGTCAAGAAAAAGTGATAAGAAAAAGGAAGTAGGAGGTAATTTTTGGACTATTCAATTTTGGTTCCTAAAAATAGCTAAACTGTTTACACCTGCAGATTAATACACATCTGGTGCTCTAGATCAATCCATCAATGAATGATCTCAAAGGCCCCAAGAATCATCTGATATATTGGGCTTTAATATACAAATAGGACCTGTTCACTGCAGTTTTTAGTCTTTTTGTGAGCTTTTTGGAGAGTTAGAATGACAGTATTACAGACAGACTTACCTTGGCCTTCTCGGTGGGCTCAATGACAATGCCGTTAGTGGAGTTGTTGAGTTCCCGGGAAACTACACATAGAAATTCTGCCTGGTCCTCGTTGCCATAGTTATACGAGGAGCCGATGCTTATGAGCTGAGGGCGAAGATGGGAAAAGAGAAAAGATATGGAGTTAAAAGAGAGCATCTACACCTGAAAGCTTCAAACTCTGCATGTGCATTCTTACTACTTCTTAAAGAATAAATAAATATATTTATTGTATGTCATGTAAGTCTATGTGTTTCATTTATTTTTAGGAATACGCCGATTATTAAATTATGGACAAATACAAATGTTTGAAATAATTTGGCCAATAGCTGGTGCTGATATTTTGTTTTGTTACCAAAAACAAACAAACAAAAAAAAAAACACTAATCCAGTTTATGGGCTATAGAAGAAAGCTATAAGAATCATTAATAATCAAATTATTATGAACTACCACTGTACTATTTATTAAAATAAATGCCTAAAAAGTTTACGATTTAGCTGAACTATACACTGCACTGGTAATGTACAAACCACAAAGTAATCAACTTCCAAACTGTGTACAGAGGTTGTTTGAAATATAAAGTATGAACTCAGGGGAAATATATATTTAACAAAGTAAATATTAAGAAAAGATGTATCTCTGTAAAAGGGGAAAACTTGTGTAATAGTTGTGATGAGGAAACACAAATGTGTAATTCACTACGTAAATTTAACATTTGTATATTTAGTTAAATTTTTTCTTTAATCTTTGTTTTCTGTTGAAATCTAGTTCTAAAAGTGTTGCCATTCAGAATATGTTTTGTAAAAAGTGGAGTGTAATGAGCTAAAGCTTCAGCCTGCACCTTCTCAGTCAATCGTTTAATTCCGTTCTCTGGTGTCAGTTATTTATTTTTGGTTGTTGGCATGTGTGACTGAGGCCTTCAGGTTAATTTGCACAAACACAGGTAGGACTAAGTTTCCTGCAAAGCTTTAGAGCAACTATTTCAAAGTAGGCCTAAACATGCTAATAGACATTTTTCCTCCACTTCACAACTGTTCTGTATTGTTGGCAATAATAAAATGGTAAACAATTTTTGTTATTTTAGTTCTATAATTTCATAAATGCAGCACAACATTTTAGTATTTTTGTTACAAAAATGCAAAGTATAAGTACCATATAATCATAATCAACAGCCGATTGGAGAGTAGTCACATTTGGTAAAGATCTTAATTATTTACACCCATTAGTAATGTTCATAGGCTAATTCATACTTAATAAACTGTGTCACCTGCATTACAAGACTCAAATATGTTTTGAGGCTTTATACAAATTTGGCGACCCCTGCAATACATGTTTATCCACAGGCTGTCTCACAACTATTGGGTCAACACTGTATGATGACAAATACAGCAGACAACACTATGTGGCACAGTCACACTGGAGGCATATTCAGGTGAAGACAAAAAAAGTACTTTCAGTATCTATTCCTGCACATGATTAAAACTTTTCATCCCCAGTACTTCATGTTTGGAAATAAATACCTCAGAATGTGCTGGCATACATTTTAGGACAACTGGAGCTTAAAACTGCAGCTTTGAAACAACTAAAGCATGAATTAAAAGATGACATATACATATATATACATATATATATATATACATATATACATACATACATATATACATACATACATACATACATACATACATACATACATACATATATACACATATATATACATATATACACATATATATATATATACACACATATATATATATATATACACACATATATATATATATACACATATATATATATATACACATATATATATATATACACATATATATATATATACACATATATATATATACACATATATATATATACACACATATATATATACACACATATATATATATACACACATATATATATATATATATATATATATATACACACATATATATATATATATATATATATATATATACATATATATATACATATATATATATACATATATATATATACATATATATATATACATATATATATATACATATATATATATATATATATATATATATATATATATATATATATATACATAATTCCATCTTTAGACTGGGTCTTCCTCATCTGTGCAAAAACATGACATTTTACAGATGTTGGTTCTTCGAGTACAGACAGACTTGGCACCTTTTCTGCATCTTTTTCCTGGGGCGATGCAGAGAAGCAGCTGAAACTGTCAGAGCTGATTACCACTGCCAAGTTTAAGTCACTTCTACAGGATCTGTTAATCAATGTTTCTGTTCTCACTTTAATGCACTTAATCTCATCAAGTGTGACAGTCATCTCTGTCTGTTGTCTGCTTTTATTGTTATAACACCAGCATTCATTCGATACTCGTGGAAAAGAGATTTTTCATCTCATTGAGACTTTTACCTGATTAAATAAAGTGAAATGAAAGTGTCTGTGTGTGTGTGTACCTCCAGCTGAAGTGTGTGTTGTTTCTGCAGCCGCTTGATCTCCTCCTGATGTTGCAGGGAGTTCTTCTCTATATTGTCCTGCTCTCACACACACACACACACACACACACACACACACATCAAATAAATAGATAAACAACTACACTTAGTCACAAAGGAACATTTGAAGTGTATTTGAAATCAGAAGAGCACAG